>MU733615.1:0-31352 GCA_026770625.1 Nicotiana glauca
AAAGACCTTCTGATCAATTTTAAGAAATGTCGATACAAGCAGGTAAGGTGATTCATGTTGTGGACAACACTCTGGCACCAGAAGAAAGGAGATTGAAAATGAGAGAGTCTTATTGGTGAAAACCCTCACGGGCACCGTAAGACGACGTGAGTTGAGAGATATTAAAAATGAGAGAGTCTTATTGGTGAAAACCCTCATGGGCATCGTAAGGCGAAAGTGAGTTTTCAGATGGGCGAATGAAGAAGGTATGCGGTTGGAAGGTGTTTGAAACATGGAAAAACAAGCGAGGTTTGGGTTCTGGTACAAGTCAGGCTGTGAAAGTGTGGAACAACAAATGTGGTAATTGACAGTTGATTGGTTGGACAGACTAGGCTGGTTAATCCAAAATGCATGGCACGATCAATGGAATCAGCCTTTCCATTCAAATAAGTCCTATCCTCTTTCTCTTTTCAGAGTCTTTCTATCCTCAAAAACTTGGAGGTCATTGCATTTCATTTTTCTTGAAATCTGTCTATAAGACGTTTCAGTCAAAGTTAACTACCAGCTTCCTAGTTGTATGGCACAACGAGATTGGGACATATTAAAGGAAAATAAAACATGAAGGACCAATGTAAATCCCATCAAAAGGGTAGTCAGATAATTGGATAGAGAAGCAAAGTTTCACAAAAAGGGAACAGAAACACCAAGACAGTAGCATGAGGTAAAACATTTGGGTCATCAAGATCAGAGGGTTTGAAAGTTAGCCAGGAAATCATGGCCAGTCAGAGCAAGTCCAAAGAAACAAGTCAAAGCAAAGTCAGAAGCGGGAGTATGGCCAACAAGAATGCCAGCAGCTAACACCATTTTTATATTAACAAATCTTTCTTTGATTAAAACAGGGGCAGAAAGAATTTTTCTTTATAAGCAGGAGCCCACCTGGATAACAAGGGAATACTTTCTCAAAGTAATCGCAAGCAGGAGCCCACCTGGATAACAAGGGAATATCTTTCCAAAGTTAGTAAAAAGGAGCCCACCTGAAGAACAAGGGAATTCATTCCAAGCGCAACAGTCAGGCACCCACCTGAAGAACAAGGGAATTATAATGCAACTTTTATCCTTCAAATTAACATTCAGTAACCCAACATGCCCAGTTATCAAACTGGGGCAGAAAATTTTCCTCGTTTTGTATGATTGTTGCAAGCAGGAGCCCACTTGAAGAATAAGGGAATATCTTTTCAAATTCAGCAAGCAGGAGCCCACCTGGATAACAAGGGAATATCCTTTCAAATTCAGCAAGCAGGGGCCCACCTGAAGAACAAGGGAATATCTTTTTCAAAGACAGCAAGCAGGAGCCCACCTGAAGAACAAAGGGAATATCCTTTCAAATTCAGCAAGCAGACACCCACCTAGAAAACAAGGGAAGTACAATCCAAATTCTAGCTTTTAATTTTAATATCTGATAACATGATATGCCCAGTCACCATACTGGGGCAGAAAATTTTCTTTGGTTATCTATTTTGTCGTAAGCAGGAGCCCACCTGTATAACAAGGGAATACTTTCTCAAAGTAATCGCAAGCAGGAGCCCACCCGGAGAACAAGGGAATACATTTTAAAGCAATCGCAAATAGGAGCCCACCTGGAGAACAAGGGAATACCTTTTAAAGCAGTCGCAAGCAGGAGTCTACCTGAAAAATGGACACATATTTCAAAACATCGCCAAGGCAACAGCCAGAATTCCATTGAAAGAGCACAAGATACAAGTTCAAGGCAACACAAGAGCAAGTTTAAAGGCATAGACAGGATTTCTTGTAACTCATAGAGCATAGCTTAGGATAGCTTCTTTTTATCTTTACATGGTGTAATAAGGGGGTCAGCAAGCAGCAACAGTAGTGAAATCACAGCTTCCGGTAGTCCCAGCTACCAAACACTCCCGAACTACACTAACCTGATTTCTGTTTAGCCCGGGATATGTAGGCAACCTCTGAAGTAGGGTGCGGTCAAACTTTTCAAAATGCTTCACACAGAATATGCGAATGGACAAAAATCCCTCATTACCTCTCACTTGTCTTTGCACGAAAACTCTTCGTGTTTCCGGGCAAAAAAAGGCAGCTGTGAGCACGCGATTTTTGCCCTAAGCAAATTATTCCTAAAATCCAAACAAAATGATTCTTCTTTATTTTACAATTTTTGTTGATATTTTTGCATTTTTGTGTTAATTAGTTGCATAATAATTCATATTACAAATACAAAAAATATGCATATGCATTAGCATTTTTAATTTCACAATTTTTGTATTAATTCATTTTAGAACAATTTAAGGGAAAATAAAAAAAATAGCATTTTATTGTTTAATTGGAAATTGCTATAAAATAGTTATTAAATCAATTTTAGAATTTAATTAGTTTTACTTTAATTTCACAATTTAATAAAATCAAAAAAATATATATATAACTGGAAAAGAAAAATAAAAATACAAAATACAAAAATGAAAATGCAATACAAAAATAATGTGAAGGAAATATAAGAAAAGTAAATAAAAAGGGAGAAAGAATTGGACTGTTAAAAAATTTGGGCCAATTACCCAAGCCCAAACAAAAAACACCCGCCCCAAGCCCAAATCACCCCTACCCGGTCTGCCCCCCATGTAACCAAACGACCCCGTTTTAGGAAGGCTAGATCTGTGCCGTTGAAACCTGTTGATCTAACGGTTGTGTGGCCTACCCATAGTAAATGAAACAACATCGTTTAAGAAGATTTAATCCTAGCCTTTGATAGCCCTGATCCAACGGTCCTGGCCTCACCGCTTAATAAATAAAATGGCACCGTTTGGATGCCAAAAGGATCTAAGACGTCTAAATGATTTAATCCAATGGCTGTGGATGATTGTTACATTTTTAATATATATCATATACAAAATTAAAATCAGAAACATTTTCACCCTTTTCTTCTTCCCCTTGTCCCGCCGCCTCTACTCCCCTGTCAACCTGCCGGAACCCTACCGGCGGGAAATGTTACCTACACCAATCGCCCCCAAAAATACACCACAGGACCACCACGAGCCCATGATTCCACCCCTCTACTTCTTTTCCTTCAAATAACTCTTCATCGTTTCGAATATTCAATTTTGTCTCACCGGAACCCTAACTCCGGCGAACGACACTTCATCCAAATAACCTCCAATTCACACCATAGACACGCCTGAGTGTCCTCTACCCATTCCCCATATCCACTGATCTCAAAACTCACCAAGACTCTTTAAATATTAAAATCAAGATTCTGCGGTCAAGAATCCCCGGTCCAATTCTTGGGGATTCATGACCGTAACACACCTAATATGTGTTTTCTTTTAGAAAACATTCCATTAGGTATATTACGGGTCATGAATCCTAAAGGATTCAAATAAGCTCTGCTCAAAAATTGATCGAACAAGCTAAAACAAAAAAGAAGCAGAAAACCAAGATAAGTTCTTCAAATCCTTTTCTTTATTTTCTGTTATTTTTGCATGTGATTGTTTCTTTATATTTTAATTGATTTCTGTTTAGTGAATAGTTTATTTTCTATTTTAAAATAGTATTTTTAGGATTTAAATTTGATACTATTAGGTTTAAATAATAATTAGTATAGATTCTGATTAATTCTGATTTAGTAAATAATTTAATTAGTAAAATTGGATTTTTATAATTAAACAGTGTGATTTTAATTGTTTTAGCTTCTGATATTTGTTAATGATTGATGGATAAGGATTGGTTATAGCTGTCATATTTTGATTAGTAATTAGTTAATCATTAGAATTAAAATCAAATTAGATTTGGGGATTAAAAATTCAGGGTTTAAAAGGGTGAATGGCAGGTAGGTTTAGTTGGTAAATTCAATTTAGTTTCAGGGGTGTTTTAGGTATCTAAAAAGGGTTAATAGTAAATAACAAAAGGAAGGGGGGTATTTTGGGTAAAAGAAAAGGGTAATTGGGTAGATTTTGAATTGAAGTGAGGGCAAATAGGGAATTACACTAGGATAGAATGTTCTAGATGGGGATAGTAATATAATTCCTAATAAATAGGGTAGTCAATTGAATAACAAGTTAAAAAATAAGAGAAGAATTGAAATAAAAGAGCGACCAAAGTATAATTAATAAAATTCGAACTTCCCTCCAAATTTAACTCTATAAATAGGCATTAATATTCCTTATTTCAGGAGTTTTGGAAATCTGAAAAATATTCTCTAAGTAATCTTTCCTTCTTAGATCAAATTTTCGAGATTCTTCATTCCAAAAACTCAGAAACATCAAAAAATAGTAGAAAAGTCCAAAATTATACTGTTACATTGATCAATTGATCTAGATTTGGAAGGTTGTGCAGTAATTCTCTCCTGATCTAGCATTTGAAAATCTGTGAATTTGCAATTTGGATTAGTTGAGTTGATTGTCTGGTTGAAATCCTATTGCTGTGGTGTTAACTCTGGTGTTTGAGGCTGTGTTGGATTTTATATCATGTTTTCTGTTGCTGTTGCTGTGTAACTGGTTTTGACTTCATTGTTCTTACTCTCATTTTCCAGGTACATTCCTTCGATCCAGCTTCTATGTGATGTATCTAGTTGAAATGAATTGGAAACTATCATTTTTGCCATTGCTTTGTTAGTTGAATCGTGTCAAAAAATTGCAGAAATGTTAGTTTGAGTTATATTAGTTGATTTTAAAAGGTTAGAGTAAATCTGTTAGTTTACTGTCAAGCTAGTCATAGTCATCCATACTAGGTTGTACATTAGCAATGATTAGAATTAGATGAATTGGAACTCCTGTTATTATTTTCTGAATAATTGTGTTGTATAATTTGGACTTCATATCTGGACTGTAATAGTATAGAGCTGGTCTTCCTTTTGCACACTTAGATATTGTAATTGAGGCTAAATAATGCGTAATGTAATTATTCATTAGTAATGGATGTCAGTATATTTCACATAACAGAGTAGAGGTTTAGTTGTTGAGGCTTTCATGTTTAGCTTATAATAACTGTTGTAATTTTCAAACTTTGATAGTGAGACAACGTTAAATAATAATACGCATATCTAAAATCAATAATTAGTAAATAATCTGACGTTGATTTTCAGAAACGATTTCAACTATTTTTTTTATGGATTTGGAGTGCTGGTAATGTGTAGTGATAATTAAGGTCTCAGCTTTAGTTGATAGTTTTGTTTTAACTATGGATTTGTCCAGTGATCGTAAAAAGAGAAAGTTCAAAAGAGGTATGTGTGGCATTTGATTCAATTCCATAATTCAATTAATCTGAAATACTGATCTGTTTAAGTATTAGTCTACTATTGAACATATACGAAATAATTTCAAATGAGATTAGTAAGTTGAATTTGCTGGTTATTGGGCTTTAATAGATAAGGCTGCTAATAGTCCAATTTCTGGAGCATTTATGCTTTTTTAAGCCAATTTTGCTTTTGACGGCACATTTGGGCTGCATCAAGGCCCATGAGTTAAACTTGTGCTTTTATATGATGTAAAGGTATTAATCATTTTAGTATAATCCAATTCTTAATTAGTTGGACTTTTAGAGATGCCTAATAAGTAGAAATATAGTTCACTTTAATTTGGACTTTAGTAAAATAAAAATAAGATGAGCCTCGCCAAATCAAATACATAATTGCGGGCCCTCAATAATTACTTACAAAAAATACTAGAAATTGGGAGAACCGTTTAGCGAATTTTACGGTCTTCCCCAAAGATAATAAACACGTAGTCACTTTAGGCGCGTATGTTAATAATATTACCTTCCCAAATACGGGTGCATATTTATATGACCCAAATCCAAATCTCAACGAAGTCAAAATGTGTTAAAAGCCACGGGCGTACTGGTGCAGTGTGGTTCGAGATACATTTTCACGATGTTGTAATTCTTGTAAAATAAATAATAAATATAATAAAAATGGGTTATTAATAAAAGGAACATAAAAATAGAACATGTATTGAAATCAGATAAAAATCAAATACAACAGTTGAGCGACCGTGCCAGAACCACAGAATCCGGGAATGCCTAACACCTTCTCCCAGGTTAACAGAATTCCTTATCCGGATTTCTGGTTCGCAGACTGTTAACAGAGTCATATTTTCCTCGGATCAGGATTCAATCGGTTACTTGGGACACCATTAATCTCTCAAGTGGCGACTCTGAATAAATAATAATAAATCCCGTTCCGACTGTCCTTTAATTGGAAAAACTCCTTTACGCCCTTCAAGGGGTGTATTAAACGTAAAAAAAAGGAGGTGTGACAGACCCGGTCGGTCGTTTTGAGAATTTAAGCTTCGTTCGGTAGCGTAAGGTCTTGAACAACTTCATAATATGTGTATCAACTTGTGTGCATGGTTGAATTCAGTTAACGGATGATTCAGAGTCAAATTGGAAGAAGGAATCTAGTTTTGGGAATTTAAGCGATGAGAATTTGATCGGAATTGAACTTTTGAGTAAACGGCCCTGGAATGAATTTTTGATGATTCCAACAGCTTTGTATGGTGACTTTGGACTTAGGCGCATGTTTGGATTGTGTTTTGGAGGTCCGTAGCTAATTTAGGCTTGAAATGCCGAAAGTTGAATTTTTGAAGTTTCCGGTTCGATAGTGAGATTTTGTTTCGAGGGTCGGAATGAAATTCCGGAAGTTGGAATATCTCCGTAGTGTTGAATGTGACGTGTGCGCAAAATTTCAGTCCATTCGGATGAGGTTTGATAGATATTTTGATCGAAAGCATAAATTGAGAGTTTTTGGAGTTCATAGGCTTGAATTTGATGTTAAATTGGTGTTTTGATGTTGTTTTGAGCGTTTCGAAGGTTGGAAAAAGTTTTAATGATGTTATGGGATATGTTGGCATGTTTGGTTGAGGTCCTGAAGGCCTCGGGTGTGTTCCGGGTGGGTTGCAGGCCATTTTTCTCCTTTTTTGAATTGCTGTTATCTGTCAGCTAGTTTTCTTCTTCGCATTCGCGTCTGCTCCTCCGAGATCACAAAGAGTAATTTTGGAGGAGGTATTAATTGTTCATCGTGTTCGCATGACAACATTCGCAATCGCGGAAGTCTGTGTGTTCCTTCTTCGCGTTCGCATCTTCTATGTCTGCGTTCACATAGTTCTTCCTTTTGGGCAACAAATTTTCCTTGAACGCGATCGCATCTTTCTCTTTGCGATCGCGAAGAGTAGCTTTGGGCAGCGGAAAGTTCCTTCACTATGCAATGGCATAGCACATTTTTGGGGCAGTGGCTATTTTCCTCCTGCGCGATCGCATCATTTCTTCCGTGATCACGATGTACAAAATCTGGGCAAGCAGAATATAATTTCTAAATCGAGGGTTACACCATTTTCACCATAACTTGACTTGTGGAGCTCGGTTTCGAGCGATTCTTTGAGGGATTTTCACACAAAATGATTCGGTAAGTGTTCTTCACCTAGAATCAAACATATTCCATGAATTTATCTTTATTTTTATTATTTAATTTGTGATTTGGGTTGAGTCAAATGTTGGTTTTTGAAGAAAATTCCTAAAATGAAAAATCGCTATTTGTGGGGCTAATTGGTATCGGAATTTAATAAATTTTGTATGGTTGAACTCATATTGGAATGAGTATTCAGATTTTGTAAAATTTGTCGTATTCTGAGGCGCGGGCCCCGGGGTCGACTTGTGAAACAATTTTTGGATTTTGTTAAAGATTGAGACTTTATAATCCGAAATAGTTTCTTATGTGTTTTAGTTGTGCTTTGAAGTTAATTTGGTTGGATTTGAGCCGTCCGGAGGTGCTTTTACCCGAGAAGTGAATTTTAGAGTATCGACTTGTCATCTTTGAGGTAAGTATCTTACCTAACCTTGTGTGGGGGACTCCCCTTAGGATTTGAGTCTTCCATGCTAATATTAGTTCGTGCACGCAAGGTGACGAGTGTGTGCTCGGGCTTATTTGTGGTAAAATTGCCTTTAGGGTTTTTAGGTTCTTATGTTCATCATATGGGAAGTATTTTGTTATGATTGAGTTATATAATTGCATAATTTACCTCTATATGCTCTATACGATGTTGTTAGCTTTCCTCTGACTATTACCTGTTACTTGGCCTTAATTGCCTTAATTGAATTAGCTATTCTTTTGTTGTTTTGTTAAGATTATTGTGTTTTCTTAGTTTCTCCATGATTCTCTTGTTGCTATGTAATCATACTCTTTGTGGTGGAACTTCCTTATGATTGGATTGTTGGATTGTTGTAGATTCTCTTATCGGGATGTTATTGATCATATTGTTGATTCCCTTGACGGCATGTATTGTTTATATTGTTGATTCCCTTTCCGAGATGTATTGCGTATATTGTTGATTCCCTTGCCGATAAGTATTGTTTATATTGTTGATTCCCTTGTCTGGGGGTTAATTGTTCATATTGTTGATTCCATTGTCGGGATGCTATTGTTCGTATATGTTAGCTCAGGATACCAAGAGATCTCCAGCACATATATTGAGGATACCAAGAGATCCTCAGGATATCAAGAGATCCCCAGTATATATATTGAGGATGCCAAGAGATCCCCAGCACATATATTGAGGATACCAGGAGATCCTCGGGATACCAAAGAGATCCCCAGCATATAAATCGAGGATAGTAAGAGATCCTCGGGATACCAAAAGATCCCCAGCACATATATTGAGGATACCAAGAGATCCCCAGCACATATATTGAGGATACCAAGAGATCCTCGGGATACCAAGCGATCCCCCAAGTACTTACATTTGGGACTACGAGAAGGGATCTCGGGAGATCCCCTGTCGATATTATGTGAGTGTAAAAGCACGAAGGGTGATGTCGTGTACTTTCTGTTGTTTTGTTTATTTGTTGTTATCAATTCAAGTGTTTTAACGGGTTAGATTTCCCTTACTACTGTGATTCTTTGTGTTGGAACCCATAGTGTTGTCAACACCTCGTCATGTGTGTGTGTGTGTGTATATATATATATTACAATACTTCAAACTTCAATAATTTCTATATTTTTTACTCAATTAGTTTCTCAACTAAATTTTCCTTAAATCGTCTGAGGTTGTATTCTATTTAAAGGGAATTTCTACTAAGTTGTAAATTATTAAATCCCATGGTAAAGGTAATAATTCATTCGATAATGTATTCTAAGTCAAAATGGTATTTTCTTTATTCAAATGATTTCTAAAAATAACTTCATCTTTTCTCGCTGGTTTTTCCTAATTAGTTTAGAATTTTTAATCTACTTATATTAGGTAAATGAGACTTCTTAAACATCTTGAGTGTATTTGTATGGTCATTATGTATTGTATATCATGTGGATTTATTTTGTTAAGAGTGAGATGGAAAATATGGGAGCACAAGGTGCACGTGTGTTGAGGGTTCGGAAGTTGAGATTATGATGCGAGAAACCGAGGATTGAGATGGTCGGGATTGTGTATTAGACATGATGTGAGTGATTGAGTTGGCACTATTTTTTTTATTTGGGTACATTCTTACTTGTCTCTGTTCCTGTTATGTCAGTGTTGATTTACTTGGTTATCTTATGTACTTGGTTACCTGATTTACTTGGTTATCTGATTTACTTGGTATCGTTTGTTACTACCCGTGTTCTCCCTTTATTGTTCCTACTGTTCGTATTTTGAATTTCTGTCTGCTGTTATTATTACCTCGTTATCTTTATCTCGATATTTTTATTATCATATCATGTTCATTTCATTTGACAAGTAGGTGTCTCGACTGTTCCTTGTCACTACTCCACCGAGGTTACTCTTGATACTTACTGGGCACCGCTATGGTGTGATTATACTACACTTTTGCATATTTTTTTGTGCAGACCCAGGTATTGTTCCCTAATAGGTGTGTGGATCCTTGCCGAGGAGACTCAAGGTAGCCATGCTGCTGCGATCGCAGGCTTCGGAGTCACCTTCCTATTTTATATTCTCACTGTTGTACTTATTTCCATACAGTTGTGTTTAGAAATGGTAGCGAAACTTTGTAGAGATTATGACTTGTACTACCGGGTTTTGGGAAGATGTTCAATGTATAAGGGATTTATTTTAGAAGAATTTTAGATGTTATTATTCATTGTTGTTATTCCGAAATTGTTAGGCTCACCTAGTCCTTAAGACTAGGTGCCATCACGAAACCCAACGGAGGGGAAATTGGGTCGTGAGAAAGAGTTAGTTACCATATTTAAGAATTGTGGGTGCTTACACCAAAAGGGTTCCAACCGAAATGGTTTAGGAAAATGATGGCATTGTTTAGTAATGAGGTTCATAAGTAAGGGATTATGATCCGAATGGGTTTTAGGTAGGTGAGTTATAGAAAAATTATGAAATATTTGGATCCATTGATCATTACCAAACATTTTATCAAGACATTCCATAATAAGGCTAATTTTAGCGAATCTATGGTTAGTCCAAGTGTATTTGCAACCCTTATAGCCAAGGTCTAATAATTTGAAATAGTTAAGACTAGACCAAAGTTTAGAGCAAGTCTATGGTTCAATGATCTACCTCATAATTTCTCATTTGCCCTAAAAAATCATTAAAATCACCTCCAACTAGCCATGGCCCATTATAACTATCCGTAATACTTTCCATATTTTTCCATATATGGTCTCTAATGACAGAAGTGGTACTAGCGTATATTGAAGAAAATAACCATTTGAAATTACTAGGTCATACCTCAGTGGCTGCATGAATTTCATGATTCCTACGAATAAAGTTGTAGACATTCACTTTGGTACGATCCCAAAGTATAACTATACCACCAGTCCGGCCCTCTACTGGACCTTCAATCAAATTCGAAAAACTAAAATCATTCATTAGAGTGACATGAGTACGTATTCTAGTTCAAGAAGTGTGACCATGCATGGCCTGTGTTGAACCATGATCTCCACAAAATTTCTCCTAAAATCCTCATTATTCCACCCCTAGTATTCGAGATAATAAAGTTTGTGGGATTCATCATGTTAATGCTTGTGTTGGTTGGTGCCCATTGTCCATCATTTCCATGGAGGAGTTGAGTTCCTCCTTAGAGATGGAACTAGGATCATTGCCATGTTCCCCACTGTTGGATCCTGTGGCGGGGGAATGTCCATTGCACACTTGTATAAGTTTTGAGGACATAAAAGGATGTGCTTCTTCTTTTGAGTTTCCTTGAATAGAAAGACTTTTACCTCATTTAGGTTTGACAATTCCACCACCGGTTCTCCTTCTAAGTCCATTTGGTCGATCATTTCCTCTTCCATCGGGTTGCCTACGTTTGGAACTACTGGAGGGTTGAGGTTCATATCCTCCATGTGCATTTGCATGTTGGAATTTTGTGGTTGGGGTTGTGGTGTTTCCCACTACATCAAAATTGGGTTGAGTGTAGTTAGGGCTTCCTGATGAAAGAAAGGAAGATCCAAACCTAGATTTTGGGATAATATGGGGACTGGATTAAAATGAGGGGGTAGGTTTCATTGTGCTCTCATCTCTTGTACTAGATTTGAATTTAGTGATGATTCTAGGGGTTACAAGATGTTTTTCACCCACACATGGTTCATGAAGTTGCTCATAGCAAGGTGTAGACCTTTGGCCATTAGTTGGGATAGGTAGCATGGATTTTGGATAAGAATCACACTTTCCTGTCCATTGATAGTGTCAATTGAACATGAGACCCCTCCCATAAGCCCTGGTTCTATCCATGACAGTGGGTGGTGGTCCTATGGCATGGGAGGTTGAGCATAGATTATTGGGAGGTTTGGAAGTAGGGAGTGGTGGAAGATTTTTCATACTCAGAGGACGTTGGTGACGAAGGATTTGATGAGTCGATATCTCCTCCGATTGTTTAGTGGAATTCTTGGCATTCTTAGAGAAATTATTGTTGCTTAAATTAGGAGATATTGGGGAGTGGAGAATTATTGCATCTATGTGCATGCAATTTGGGAGGGTTAGTTTAGTGACGGTCAAGTACCATTAATATCTTTTTAAAATCCAAACACTTTGACATTAAAGTCAATTTTACAAAAGACATGGTTACACAAAAAGAAATAATTATAAAGTCTATATGTACTAATGGTTGCAGAACCATTAATTCAGCCATTTCGTAGAGATGTATGCAGAACCATTGATTCAGCCATTTCGTAGGGATGTACATTAGTGTGCCTTGAAAATGCGTAGTTATTTTAGGCGCGTTATTTTAATAATTTAGCTTCCTAAACTCGGGTGCGCATTTATGTGACCCAAATCCAAATCTCAACAACGCTAGGTAAAATGTGTTGCGGACGGGTGCATTTATGTGACGTGGTTCAAAACGCATTTTATGTGATGTTGAATCTTCCTAAAGATATTAAATAAAAGCGGTTATGAAGTTGAAATTGAACCATAGGCTAAAACATGTATTAAAATCAGATAATAGGCCAATTATAACAGTTGAGCGACCGTACTAGAACCACAGAACTCGGGAATGCCTAACACCTTCTCCCGGGTTAACAGAATTCCTTAACTGGATTTCTGGTTCGCGGACTGTAATACAAAGTCAATCTTTTCCTCGATTAGGGATTTGAACCGGTGACTTGGGACACCATAAATTATCCCAAGTGGCGAATCCGAATTCTTTAAATAAATAACTCCCGTTTGGATTGTCCTTTAATTGGAAAAACTCCCTTATACCCTTCCGGATGTAGGTAAAAAGGAGGTGTGACAGCTCTGGCGACTCTGCTGGGGAGAAGAACCCAGAATATCTGGTTCAGGGTTCAAAATTCGAGTTTGGAATAATTATTGTATTTGCATTTATTTATTATCTGATTTTATTACATGTTTGGGCCTAATATGCTAAATGTTACTTTTTACCGCTTTGATTTTATCTGAACTATGTATATAAACTGCTACGAAACCCCTCTCTTATCTCTCCTGAGGAGTGCACGCTGGTCATATTCCAAATAGAACGAGGTTCGGACATGTTACAAAGCCGGATGATCTTTTGGTTACCGGTACGCAGCCCCCCTCGGCTCGAGTTGTCCGCTCGGGTAAGCCAGGTCTCGAACAAATAAACCTAGGTTTTTAAACCTAGAATAACTCAGCCTCATGCCGAATCCCTAATAGGAACGTTTGTATGCATCATGTACACTTGACTTAGGGGGCTCAACACAGGGGTTGGGTCCGTCTAGGACAGGTGTACCAAAATAAAAGACCATCTTGATGCATCCTGTGTGCTACATGTCGCATTTATTCAAGGGTAAAAGGGTCATTTGGCGGACCAATGATAGCTGAGGGCAAATAAAAAAATAAAAAAACAATTAAAACAAAAAGAAAAAAAGAGGGTAAAGTGTGAAGATAAAGCGAGTGTGGCCCAATTATGTTTTCTGTCAGATTTTTGCTAAGGAAAAAAAAAGAGCTTGAAAAATTCAAAACGATTTTGCACTTTTTCATCATTTTTTGAAAATCAAAAATTAAAAAAAAATAGGAAAACGAAAATCAAAAAAGATTTTGCATGTTTCATCTTTTTTTTTTTCAAAAAGAAAATAAAAAATATATAATTTCTCTAAATTAGTTGTTTTTTTATTCTCGCCCGTATCCGATCTGTCCGAACTACGCATACCAGATTCTCGTCTTTCGGGGCGTGATATATAGGTAACCCACATAGGGTCCGGTCTTCCTAGTAAATCTTAGGTTCTTGGTTTTGCGGGATCTTAGCCAAATTTTGCACTTCTAGTCACCTTTTGGCCCAATAAGCTATTTTGCAAAAATAGCCTCAATCATGTCTTGCATGTGTCCAATAGGGAGTGTTATTGACTCACATATTGTTGGTTTAAAGTTTTCTCATACAATTTTATGTTTTTGAGTCAATTGTTGATATTTTACTTTCTAGTCCTGTATAGTAGTATTCAGTCTTTTAGGTGATGTTAGAGTTTGTAATAGTCTAGTTAAGTTTGCCTAGTCTTTTGTTAGTGTATTGGAAAATATGTTACAAGTCAAAAATAAACAACAACAACAACAACAACAACAACCCAGTAAAATCTCACAAGTGGGGAAGTCAAAAATAAAAAAAAAAATTTGTGTTTTTATATTTCCATTAGAAGTTTTCTTTGGAATACTAATTCTAGGAATTAAAAAAAAATCATTTGAGGCGGTTTTTTTTTTCTTCCTTTAGGTAATGAATATCTAGAACTTAAAAAATTATTTTTATCCTTTTAGTTCACTAAGACAAAATAAAACAAATTCAAAAAAAAAGCAAAGAGAATTTTCTTTTAGTACCTCTTTAAGAGTTTTCTTTTAAGATATTAATTCCAAAAATCCAAAAGATTTTATTTTTGAGGTTCTTCTTTGAGAAATTAACGAAAAAATAATTTTTTTAATTTTCATTAAAACTTTAGAATATTGTACATATAAAAAAAAATTACTTTGCCTTTTGTTTATCATTAAAATTTCTTCTTTAGGCAATCAAAATTGAAATCCAAAAATATTTTGTTTTTGTCATTGTTTGTTTCGAAATCTTGCTTCAGGATATCAAATAAAAATTTAAAATATGTTTCTGTGGTTTATTCTTTAGATTTTCTTCTAAAAAAAAATAATCAAAAAATATTTTTCTCTTCTAGGATATTTCCTTAACAGAATATTTGTTTCAAAAGAAAAAACAAAAGAAAAGAAAAAAACATGCCCATTAAGCTTGAGTTTAGAATAGGTCATAGAACATTAAGTCTAGAAAAAAAAAGGATTTGCTTCTTTTATTTCTCTTTTCTCATTAGAATAGTCATTAAGGTAAAAAAGAAAATGAGAAAGTTAGTTTGTTTATTTTATTCCCGATCTTCCAGAACTATGCAAAGATTTGATTCATGCGGGGTCATGATACGTAGGCAACCTACATAGGGTTCGATCGAAACATTTTTATTATTATTAAAAGAAGAAGAAAAAAAAAGAAAAATCATAAAAGAGAAAAGAAAAAAAGAGGTGAAATTCATGGGATGTGAGAAATGAGAGGAAAGAAAAGAGTGATAATTAGAAGGAAAAAGAGGAAGGAAAAATGAGCAAGCAAGTGCTAGAAAAGCAAAGAAAAGAAAGGTTGAAATGAACAAATTGGGATGATGCCAAGTTACCTTATGACCCCGAAGTCATTCTACAATCATTAATTGTTGCTAGGTGCATTACACGCAATGTGATATTGTTGCTGTTAAATGCCCTAACGCTAAGGTGATGACTTCATTTTGTTATATTCATAACAGAAGGGTGGTTGGTTTGTGGTTTTTAAAGTGGCAACTCTTCTCTACAACACAAAGTCAAAAGGCAATGGCAGACAACAACATAACTGAGTTGGTTGATACCGGTGCCCGAAAGCAGTTAGTTGAACATGACAATGGGCTGGTTGAAGAGGTAAAGATATTAAGACAACACATTGCGGACATGTATTAGGCTTGGATGATTGGGAAGGCACCACCCCCGCCACCACCTAGCTTCCTACATGTTGCCCTTACCCAAACTCTAGACACAATGCCAGATGATCCTCCATACTCTCCAAATCCATCCGCTTATCACAGCTTTACCAACCACCCTAATAGCTTCATCACTCGTCCTCCACCTATCTTTTCCAAAGTGCCCTCCTGTCACATCCACTATCCCCGATAATGAGCACCCACTCAAAGATCATGATGCCAATATTACCCCTCAGAGGTTGCACACAAGGTTCCTGACTTATACAAGCACAGCCCTCGAGATGATATTCATGCTGGAAATGAAAAGGTCGCAGGAAAAGAAGTGCGAGATAAGATACCCAGGAAGCTGAAAAGCATAGAACATTCCTTAAAGAACAAGAAAGGAATGGGAGACCAGGGTAGCATGGTTTACAAAGAATTATCTGTGTCTCCTGACGTTCGCTGCCAGCGAGGTTTAAAGTGCCAAAATTTAACTTGTATGATGGTTGTGGAGATCCGATAGCCCATCTGAGGAGTTATTAAAGTGAAATGAGAAGTGTCGGAGAGAAAGATGACTTGTTGATGGCTTATTTCAGTAAGAGCTTGACTGGGGCAGCTTTTGAATGGAATAATCATCAAGATGTCGGAAAGTGGCATACATTGGGTGACATGGCTCAAGAGTTTGTGCGACGCTTTCCGTAAAATATAGACATTGTCCCAGACCGCTCCTCCCTATCTTAGATGGAAAAGAAATCCAAGAAAAGTTTTAAGGATTTTTGGCTCAGATGGAATGAACAAGTTGCTCGGGATAGCCCCCTGAGCCCCGCCGACGATAGGGTCCAGTGGTCGTTCTTGCTAAACATTTTTAGCCTCAATACCGACCCCATAAACATCCTCAAACTCCACATAATCCACCCCAGTATTATCTGCCGAACAACATCCGGTCATCTGTCCAACCACGCGGTCACTCCCTAGGGCGAGCACCAGCATCCCAAAATTTTTGTATGCCTTCACAGCATTTTCAAGCATACAACAATCCTAGAAAATTGAGGCATGGAGGGAAACAAAGGTAAAACGATAATTTCATGCCCATCGGAGAATCCTACACAAGTTTGTTTGAAAAGTTAAAGCATTCTGGCCTGATTGAGCTGCTCCTCGGCTATACTCCAGACCCATATGCGAAAGGCTTTGATCCTGCTGTTCGATGCATGTACCACTCTAATGTCTAGGGGCATAGCATTAAAGATTGTCGCTCTTCGAAAAGGGAAGTAGAAAGAATGATTCAAGAAGGGGTAATTGTGGTCAATGACAGTACCATGGAGCATGTGAATCCTCTTGGGAACTTGTTGATTAAAGTTGATAATGGTCTTGGCAATATTGATGCGAAACTCAGTAGCTAAGATGCCGTGCTTGGTAATTGGGAAGACGCTCCATTTCTTGGTCATCTGGAGTGGAGTTTTTGGTGGTTTATTTTGTTGTCATTTCTATTTGTCCGAGTTATTTCAGGGTTGTAATTCGGATATTGTCTTGTGACTCAAACCCTTCTATCCTTTCATTTTGCCTGGTTTGTTTAGTCGTACCAGCTCATTTAGTGCTCTCAAGGTTTGTTCCAGGGTTGTAACCCAGTCTAGTTTGCTTGTCTTGTTGTTCGAACTGTTTCACCGCCTGTCTAATGCAACTTCCTATTTTCTGTTATTTCTAGCCATTTTCTTTTGTTTAGTTCTCTTTTCTTTCTACAATTCTGTTCCTGTTGGCTCTAGTGACATGACATGCATGCGTAATTCTCAGCCTGAAGCATTGAAACAATTTTGAAGATGCATGGACATTTGAGGGAAATAAGTGAAGGCATTTTGAGATCACTTCAAGACCCAATTGTGTGAAATTGGGGCAGATAGAGCATAAAGAAACCCTATTGAAATGCATCATGCCACATCAGGTTGAAGCTAAAGGCAAGTTTGCCCAATTTGACAGGGGCCGTTCGTGGTAAGGAGAGTGAGAGTGTTCTCCAATGGTGCTTTTAGTTAACAGGTGTAGAAGGCAAATGTGTGGATATGATTATCAGGTCTGGTACAATCAAAAGATGTTACGAATGTTTTCCTTGGTTTGTTTAGTTGTGTTGTTTGTACTTGGCATGTTTTGAAGATTGGAATGACGAAGGCATTCTGTTCTGCTATCTAAACACTTTATCTTTCGTTACCCCTTTGAGCCTTATTTATTTTCTTTCATACCCCTCTTTGGAATCAATAGCAAAGTTCAGAAATGCAAGCGCAAAAAATAAGTAAAGGAAGAAGAGAAAACGAGGAAAAAAAATAAGAAAAGAAGAAAAGGAAAGAGAAGAAAAAGAAAAGAAAAACAACAAAACAACAAAACAACAAAAGAAAAAAAATGAAAAATGAAAAAAAGAAGAGAAAAAGAACAGAAAGAGAAAATAGCAACAACAAAAGTAGTCACATGAACTACGTTCGACCTAATTCCTTTTGAGGATACGTAGGAAGCCTTACTGTTCGGTCCCATCAAAATAAAAACTCAAAAGTCCCCAAGCAAGAAACTGGGGCAGAAGTTGTGTTTGTTGTAAGAAATCTGATTCCGAAAGTTGTAATTTTGAACCCATTTGAATTGTTTTGAGCATTTGATACCCTTTCTTTCTAACCCTATCCAAAAGCCCACATTACGGTCCAAAGAAAGACCTTCCGACCAGTCTTCGAGAGATGCCAAGGCGAGCAAGTAGAGGTGAATCATGTCAGGGGCAACACTCCGGTCCAAGCAAGAAAAATAATAAAAATGAGAGAGTACTTATTGGTGAAAACCTTCAGGGGCACCTTGAGGCAACTGTAAGTTAAGAGAAAGAACAAAATGAGAGAGGCTTGATGGTGAAGACCCTTCGGGCACTACAAGTCGAATAAGGACTGAGAATCATATAGGAAATCATCAAACGGATATTGTGAAATATGACTAACGACAGAGCATCGAAGCCCAGTTTCACGGTTTGAGGGGTATAACAGGAGTTGAACATCAGACTTGCTCAACATAATAGGCCATAGATGCATATCATGGTCATTAGAGTTGGTATCCACATCTGATAGGTTTCTACTTTGTAATTTTCTTATTAGGAATCATCTCTTTCCTTTTTCCCGTACTTTGTTCCTTCTGTCTTGTTTACTTCCTCTTCCTGAGTCTGTTTGGTTAAAACAAGTGAGAAATTACTTCAAAATTTGCCACCAGCTTTCCAATTTCACAAAACGAGATCTGGCTAGTACATCAAAGTGGCATAAGTCGGGAAAGAACAACATGCACACTGAGCTGGTAACAATCAACATGCTTTGGGATCCTTGTGAAATACAAAGGTTTGGTACATATCAATTCATGGACAATGCAATAGAAGGAGGGCTAGGGTGAACGGATCAAAGGTATTTTCTGTGATAAAATTGACAAAAAGGGTGGTAAACCATGACAAGCAAGATCTTCCAAGAAGAAATCAAAGTTATCATGGCTAGCGATGGAGAAACAGACCTCAAGGCTAGGGCCAGCGGTTTAAGTCAACAAGGAACATCATATGCACCGAGTGGGTGGCATTTGACGTGCTTTGAGATTCATGTGAAACACAAAGAATTGGTAAATGTTGGTTTATAAGCAATGCATAAGATAGTGGACATTGGGTTTGAAAGGAGAAGAGGTATTTTCCGTGATAAGATTGACAAAGAAAGTGGTTAACCAATGAAAAGCAAGATCTTCCAAGCAGAAATCAAAGTTATCATGGCAAGTGATGGAGCAATAGACCTCAAGGCCAGAGCCAATAGTTTAAGTCAAGAAAGAACAACATGCGCAATGATTGGTGACAATTGTCGTGCTTTGAGATTCATGTAAAACACAAGGGCTTGGTAAATGTCAGCTCATGAGCAATGCAACAGATAGAGGGTATTGGGTTTGAACGGAGAAGAGGTATTTTCTGTGTTAAGGGTGACAAAGAAAGTGGTTAGTCAATGAACAAGTAAGGTCTTCGAATAGAAAACAGTTATCATGGCGAGTGAAGGAGCAACAGACCTCAAGGCCAAGGCCAGTGGTTTAATTCAAGAAAGAACACCATACACACGGAGTGGGGGCAATGGACGTGCTTTGGGATTCATGTAAGACACAAAGGTTGGGTAGATGACAGTTCATGAGCAATGCAACAAATAAAGGATATTGGGTCTGAACGGAGAAGAGGTATTTTTAGTGATAAAGATGACAGAGAAAAGTGGTTAGTCAATAAACAAGCAAGGTCTTCGAGTGGAAATCAGTGATCATAAGAAGTGAAGGAGCAATCGCCCTCAAAGTCAAGGCCACAAACCAACCACCATATTTTTAAACTGATAAGATTTTTCTTTGATTAAAACAGGGGCAGAAAATTTTGTTTGTTTCGGAGAAAACCTCCGTAAGGAAAGGCAAGCACCAGACAGGTTTGACCGTAAATTTTCAGGACCCTCATGAATAATGGGACCTAGTTTTAAGATTTTCATTAGATAACAAGATGTAGCGTAAGTTCTATTGTGGGGTAGTATAATTCAGCCGTAAAATTGTCACTCTTAAGATAAGACTTGATTTTTAATTTTCTGGACCCTCCTGGAAAATGGGACCTAGTTTAAAATTCAAAACAATCATGAGTAGCATAATCTAGCATAAATGTATCCCAAAGGAATATATGTTGGCTTCAAAGTTTGCATATCTAAGATATGATTCAATTAGGAGTTTTCAGGACCCTCCTGAATAATGGGACCTAGCTTTAAAATTTCCATTAGATAACAAGATTTAGCCGAAGTCCCAACTTTAAAAGATATAACTTAGATTTAAAATTATCGTTTAGTTAAGAGTTGTCAGGACCCCCCTGGATAATGGGACCTAGCTTTCAAATTCTTAGTAATATCTGGTAATATGATTCAGTTTAACACTCACATATGTGCCCAGCTACCAAACTGGGGCAGAAAATTTTCTTTGTTTTGTCTATTTTTATTGAAATCAGGTACCCGCTTGGAGAACAGGGAGAACCAGTTCAAGTTCAGCAGTCAGGCGCCCACCTGGAGAGCACGGGAATACAATTCAAGTTCAGCAGTCGGGAGCCCACCTAGAGAGCACGTGAATACAATTCAAGTCATCAGTCAGGCGCCCATTTGGAGAGCACGAGAATACAATTCAAGTTGCAGTCAGGCACCCACCTGGAGAGCACGAGAATACAATTCAATCTCAACAGTCAGGAGCCCACCTGGAGAGTACGGGAATACAATTCAAGTCAGCAGTCAGGCGCCCACCTGGAGAGCACGGGAATACAATTCAAGTTCAGCAGTCAGGTGCCCACCTGGAGAGCACGGGAATACAATTCAAGTTCAGCAGTCAGGAGCCCACCTGGAGAGCACGGGAATACAATTCAAGTTCAACAATCAGGCGGCCACCTCGAGAGCACGGTAATACAATTCAATTTCAACAGTCAGGCGCCCACATGGAGAGCACGGGAATACAATTCAAGTTCAGCAGTTAGGAGCCCACCTGGAGAGCACAGGAATACAGTTCAGGTTTAGCAGTCAGGCATCCACCTAGAGAAAGGGAAAACATCTCAAAATACAGTTCAAGTTCAGCAATTAGGCGTCTACTTAGAGAAAGGGAAAGCATCACAAAGTACAGTTCAAGTTCAGCAGTCAGGCGTCTACCTGGAGAAAGGGAAAGCATCTCAGATTGCAATTCAAGTCAGCAACAAAAGAAGCTCACGGCAAAAATGTGAGTCAACAGTCCGAGATGATCAACAAAAGTTAGTCACAGTAAAGAAAAAATAAGAAGGGCAAGAAGTTAATCCAAATGCAGAAGTTGATGGAAGATGTGGGCTACTTAAGACATGACTGAAGTCACAAGCATGGTGTGGTGTCCGGGATTGGTTCGAAAAGCTGAGGAAGAATGAACTAGCACCTGCAACTAGCAATGGGGAAGGTTCAAATCCAAAGTCTACATGAAGAACCATTCAAGACTCGAGATCAAGCTTCAGAAGACTTATAGATAGAAATCTTGTAACTCATAGTTGACAGGCTTAGCTAGTCTTTTCATTTCTTTTGATTTGGATGTAATAATAGGATCGCGGACCGCAACTTCAGCGGAATGGCACCTCGACTGGCTCTCCACCTCGGCATACTCCATCAATCCACTCACCTATGAACTACACGTGGCTTGATTCCTTTATAGCCTAGGATGTGTAGGCAGCTCAGATACCAGGGCTCGGTCACATTCCCCTTTTCTCTTAGTGTTGGTCTCTTTAAATAAGGGTCGGGTTAAAAAACATGTCTTGTCGTTCTTTGTCTGAAAACTCTTCGCGTTTCCAGTCAAAGAGGGACAGCCGTAGACATGTGATTTTTTACCCTCCCGAAGATTTTTTTATATTTTAGCACGTAAATATTTAATTTAGGCCTAATATAGCTATTTCAACTCATTTTAACTTTTTCCTTTATTTTATTACAAGAAAAATAAAAATTATAAAAAGATATTTAATTTATGTATTTTTCATAAATTTAAAAAATACAAAAATAGTACCTTATTTTTATCTTTGTATAATTTCGAAAACACAAAAATAGTTTCATGTTAAGTTTAATTAATTAGGATTAGCTTTGGCATTGTGTAGTATTTCTATCTTATTTTAAAAGACATTGTGTAGTCTAGGGACCCTTCTAGACTCTTCTTTGGGACAAAAAATAAATAAAAAGCCCCTAAGGACTTAACACAAAAGACCTAGGGATTAATTGGAAAAATGCACAAAAAATAAACCTATACCCTACACCTACATAAACCTACGCCTAAAGAGCTTTGGAGGACACACAAAATAACGCCGGAAAAAAGAGAAGCTAGCGCCGCTGGACATCAAGTACATAGCCCCCTCCCCATAGGTTTTGACGTTCTTCTTCAACCAAGCACACGATCCCTCCCACCCCTAAGCTTCTTCGTCTCTCCCTTAAGCTGCACGTAGCAACAACCAAACCTAGTAGAACCTTTAACACAAAACGGGAGCCATCAGTGACCCCCCTGGGAATCAACTCGTAAGAGAACGCCCAAAGCTCTCTAATCTCTGTCCATCGCCGGCATTCACCACCGGTCGACCACCCCATAAACACGACCACTCCCTAATTTTATCTTCTTCAGCCGTGTTCATCGGAGAAACCCCAGCCATGGACATCACCTAAAATCCAATCCCGAGTCAGACCTGGCTGAGTACAATACTTCTGGTCGCTTGTGCATTTTCCGGCAAATTTCAGTCCAAGAAAACACTTGAACACAAAAATTCGGGGTTCCTATTTTACCAAGGAGGTCGTCGATTTATCGAGGTTGTCGGTTTGAGGTCGTATTCAGGTTTGTTTCGATTAGCGTTGGTCGTTTGAGAGTTTGTTCGAGGTTCTCGCTCACTGTTCCAGTCCATCGAGGTCTTCGGCGATTTTCTGTAATTCGGAGTTCCGTTATCGAGCTTCGTTTTCAAAATTATCTGAGTTCATAGAGGTCCGTTTCTTGGGCATTTCTCATTTTTTCTTGCTCTTTGTTATTAGCTTGTTAAATAATATGAAATACTTTAGCTCATTAAATGCCTCAGAGTATTGTTTGTTTCTATGCATATAAAGCTATGAAGGGCCATTTCATTTTTAATTATTTTAATGTTAAATGTATTTTAGATAGTCCTTTTATTAATTGTTGTGTCAGTTTCTTTCATTAGTTTTTTTCTTCTCTTTAGAATTCTGTATTGATTTTGTTTGCCTATTGAATCTTTTGGAGTAGTTGGTGAAATTTTATCGATGATGTACACTCGTTATTAGATGATGGGAGCTGAGTTTGTGTCTCTCTTCTCAGCACTGCAACGTTGTTTGATTAAATAAAAGGCTTTTGACGATTTTTTAGTACATCAGTAAATATTTGTTTAGTGACAATCAATTACCCTTAATATTTTTTAAAATCCAAACACTTTGACATCAAAGTCAATTTTACAAAATACATGGTTACACACAAAGAAATAATTATTGAAGTGTATATGTACAAATAGTTGCAAAACCATTGATTCAGCCATTTCGTAGAGATGTATGCAGAACCATTGATTGAGCCATTTCGTAGGGATGTGCATTAGTGTGCCTTGAAAGTGCGTAGTTGCTTTAGGCGCGTTATTTTAATAATTTACTTTCCTAAATTCGGGTGCGCATTTATGTGACCCAAATCCAAATCTCAATAATATTAGGTAAAATATGTTGCGGACTGTAGATGCATTTATGTGGCGTGGTTCAAAATGCATTTTATGTGACGTTGAATCTTCCTAAAAATATTAAATAAAAGCGGTTATGAAGTTGAAATTGAAACATAGGATAAAACATGTATTAAAATCAGATAATAGGCCAATTATAACAGTTGAGCAATCGTGCTAGAACCACGGAACTCGGGAATGCCTAACACCTTCTTCCAGGTTAACAAAATTCCTTACCCGGATTTTTTGTTCGTGGACTGTAATACAGGGTCAATCGTTTCCTCGATTCGGAATTTGAACCGGTTACTTGGGACACCATAAATTATCCCAAGTGGCGACTTTGAATTCTTTAAATAAATAAATCCCGTTTCGATTGCCCTTTAATTGGAAAAACTCCCTTATACCCTTCCGGGTGTAGGTAAAAAGAAGGTGTGACAAACCCAAACGGGCATCATCATGTTCTATGCATTTATTTGGAGTTCTAAATGCTCCATGCTAATTATCGCTATTAAATAGTCGAGTCTGGTGGGGGTAGGGTCTAACCCTTTTGTTTTGCAGAAAATAAGGCACGAGGCCCCTCGTTTCGGTATGATTAGCACGCCCCCACTCTTGCTAGACTGGTGGAGGAGTCTTCCACCAAATGACCAAATTAATGAGTGAAAAGAGAGGGCCGCCAAAGCTAGCGGAAAGTTGGAATATCTGGAATACAATCTGCTGGAATTGGAAGGAAAAGTGAGGAAGAGCGTCACCGACTGCCAGAACGCTGAGGGAAACACCTGGCAAAGGCATTTTATTGGTGAACCTACGCGAACTGGAGACTTTGATCAATGAGAGCATTCAACCTGGGGAAGGTCCTTCTGGGACCAAATAGATAGGAGTTTACTTTTTCACCTTATGAATGTAATAAGGCCAATGGCCATTAGTGACCTTTATTTTCTTGCTTATTTAGTGTCATTTTGGGATTCGACTATGTTTTATCAATAAAATGAGGCATTTAGCATTCTAAGTTCTCCAAATCAATTTGTCGCTAGGCCTACCTCGGGCACAACGAGGTTTCCAAATTAGGACACGCTTTACATTCTCGCACTATGTGTTTAAATATTGCAATACTTTTTATGATCGTCACTAACTTGGTTACCTTTTTGTTTTGTTATTCCCCTCTTCAAAGGTTAGTTCGTGCACTGTGGCAACATCATATTATTCCACGATATCCAGGGGCCCTCTACCCACTCCTCCTCTTAGTCCTGCTAAGAACAAGAACAAAAGCAAGATGGAAGATTTAAACAACATCAGAAAAGAAAACACAACAGCAGAGGCCATTGATGGCCATGGTATTCGGATTCCCAACGAAAATGTGTCACAACTTGAAGAAAAATTGTTGAAGTTCCAAAAAGAGCTCGATCAGGTTTGGAATCTATCCAACCTGTCACGCCCCAAACCTGGGCCTGGACGTAACACGACACTCGGTGCCTAACTACATGTGACCGAGCGAACCAACTCGCTGGCTGAATCAACATGTGGTATCATAACATACTGAATGCGGACAAGCTACGGCCATGGGCCCAATATATATGTACACAAGTTACGGCCTCAGGCGCAAGTATACGTATACATAACTACGGCCTCAGGCCCAAAAATGCATAAAGCATAAACTACAGCCTCAGGCCCAAACATGCATAAAGCATAAACTATGGCCTCAGGCCCAAGTATGCATAAAGCATATAAACTACGACCTCAGGCCCAAATATAGGTGTTCAACATTCAGGAATTTAAAATCAAAAACTGAGAATCATACTGCAATACATGATAGTGAAATACTGAATTACATTGAGTAAAATGATACTGGAATACTGGATCATACTGAGTTACATAATACTGACATACTGAATGGGACTAGACTGAGACATGTATTCTTGAATTGATTATGAATACTGAAATTTCAACTGTATATGACATAATGAGTAATCTATACTAAGACTCAGGGGCATCAAACCCAAGTCTATATTGAATACGCACCGAGCTCACAACGTTCAGAATGAAAGTCATGAGCGAGTTATGAAGCTAGAGAATAGAAGTTCTACAACTATTCAAGGAACTAGGATTACCTATATTTCTGAGGCAATTGGTAATGTCGTAAAAGAAACGTAGTGTAGGGAGAATCATTAAAATTCCCAAACATAGAGAGTTAGCCTCACATACCTTAACTTCCTACTCTTGAGCGTAATACAACATTCGCCAACCCTTTCAACTTTAATCTATATTAATACAAGTCAAGGGTATTCCATATTAGCAATAATTCTCATCTTTTGGTCACTTAGGCATTTTCTCAAATACTTGGTGGAATAAAGCTTCATAGTCCTTATTAATGGTGTCTCTACACCCAACAACCCATTCTCTTATTCCTAGATAAATTCTAAAGTTTCAAATGATTATAATTAACATTATTCTTCATCACCCATAAGGTAAACAACACCCCTAACCAATAATCAACAATCAACACCCCAACCCTATAATCGTTCATGCTTTTTTATCAAACCCATCAACTCATATCTCATGAACTAGAGTCTATAATCATTAATCCAATAGTATAATCAATTAGAGGTTGAAGACATTACCTTTTTGAAGTTCAATCCTCTTGAATTCGAGTTCTGGGGTTTCTTCTCTCAACAATGATGTCCCAATCGAATATCTAATGATATGGAGGGTTTACCCATGTTAATAAGATGTTGGAAAATTGAAATTAACTTAGAATCACCATTAGAACTTACCTTGGGTGGTGGAAGGACCCTTAAGGAGCTAGGTTTTTGAGACTTATCCTTTATAGAGCAAGTTTTTATGTTTTGGGGATGTGGGGGACGAAGTAGAGCCTTAAAATAACCCCCCAATAGCGCCCCCACACACCTGGAGTCCCAATCCACGCTACTGGCCACGCTAAATGGACAAAACAAAACCTCATTAGTGCGGACACGTTAGTCTCGCGCTAGTGGGCGTGCATATGGCATAGTATTCTGTAAAACGCACATAACGTTTTGCAAAGATATCCGTTCGGGCTCCATAATATATTGTTGGAAATCTATTTTAAAGTCCTACAACTTTCATGCTTTTAGTAATCCCAAATTCCTTGCACATTTTCAATAAACACTGATGGAATATAGGCCTTTTGCAAACTTAGTCGATTTTGTCAAATCTTATGCACCTCACTTTCCATTTTGATTTTAAAACAACTATTTACACCCATAATCATCTCTATGGGACTTCACATGCTCAAAATATATCCTTAATACTCCTTTAACTCATTCATACCTGTAGGGTATTACATTATCTCCCTCTTGGGATCATTCGTCCTCGAATGATTGTCCTGACTGTAACTTTTGCTAACTCCGGACCTTAAACGGGTCTAGTGGAAACATGAAATTTCATAAACACTTGTATACCAAACTCAATGAATACATGATTACTGAACTGTTGCGATGCTGAACTGAATGACTACTGCATTGACTGAATATTGGCCTGCCATGGATACGTGAATACGGAACTAGCATGGACATTTGAATATTGAACTGGTATGAATATTTGAGAATTGAATTAACATCAATATGAGCGTACTAAGATGGCATGAATGTCTAAGTATTGGACTAACATGAGTAGCTGAGTATTGAGCTGACATGAGTATCTGAGTACTGAATTGACATGAGTATCTGAGTACTGAACTGACATGAGTATCTGTGTACTAGCAATTTGAATGTTATAACCTGATACGTGAAATACTGGTTGTACTACCACTAATTCTGGTGGCAACTCCAACTCATAAGCTATTTGACCGATCCTTCGCAAGAATATATATGGCCAAATATATCAGGGACTATGCTTCCCCTTCTTCCCAAATCTCATAACGCTTTTCATAAGCGAAACTTTTAGAAACAACCAATCATCAACTTGAAAATCTAGGTCTCTATGCCGCACGCTCGAATATGACTTTTGGCGGCTCTGAGTTTTCTTCAAACGCTCTTGAATCAACTTAACTTTCTTTATAGTCTGATAGACCAAATCGGTTCCTAACAACTCTGTTTCTCCAACTTCGAACCAACCAATTGGTGATCTACACCTTCGCCTATACAAAGCTTCGTATGGTGCCATCTTGATATTAGAATGGTAGGTTATTTTTAGCAAGGTCAATGCGAGGTATGTGATCATCCCAATTACTTTAACATCAAGGACATATCCTAAACTGTTTGAATAATGCGCTTTGCCTAGCCATCCTTCTAGGGATGATAAACTTGTTCCTAATCCCTTTTTAAAGAACTTCTAAATGTTCATTTTAAACTGAGCACCACAATCCTCAATGACGAACAATAGAGTCCCATACATCAGACGATTTCCTGAATGTATAACTTTGTATAATCTTCTACTGAATCTGTAGTTTTTATTGGCAATATGTGTGCTAACTTGGTAAGTCATTTTACAATCATCCAGTCAAATTGTGCTTTTAAAATGAGCAAGATAATCCTGTTATGAATTCCATATTTACCATCTCCACTTAAAATATGTGTATTCTGTAATAAAACACTAGGCTTTCTGCTGCTCGACTTTCACTTGATGACAATTGAAACAATTGGCCACAAAGTCTACGACGTTCTTTTTCATGTCGTTCAACCAATCAATCTCCTTGGTAATGATGCATATTTGGGGAACCTGGATGGAAAGAATACCTGGAATTATAGGCTTCTAACATGATCTTCCCTCTTTATGTCCATCTATGTCTGGAACACACAATCTATCTTTGTACCTCAAAGTACCATCATCTCCCCCTTATTCAAAAGCCATCGTCTTATACTTGAGCATCCTTCTCTTTTTGTTGGGATCCAAATAACTTTCTTAATTTTTTGCAATTCTTTACACTCAATGAAAATGACGGCTCATCTTCCAACTAACTTCTGAGAAATCCTTCTTACTAGGAAAGACTATATTACCTATATAAATGGAAAGCTAATGTATTCACAACTATCATACATAATCTTAATAATATAACTCTGCTCACACTGCCAATCTTGGAGAACCACATTTAGATAATTCCTAAAGGCTATTCTTCTATAGTTTACTCTCTCACTGCCTAGTTAATTTTTTCCCCACTGTCACTATTCCTCAAGTTTAACTTAAACTCTTTGGGTTCTAACACGCATTCAGTATTTCAAAATTGTAATCCACTCACTAGAGTTAACCTGGCTAAGCGAATCAAATTATACCCCTACTAACTCTGCTGAAAGTGCTAATTCACTGTATCAACTCAAAACTTACTTACTATTCTTTTACTAACTACCTGCTAGAGTCATGTGTTCATGTTCTGCTTTGAATAACTAAAGTGAAGCATAAATCTATTTCTAACTTCCCTCATCATCCGATCCTATTCCATGGTCGCATACTATCCCCCCCTTTTTAAAAAAAAAATTACGTGCATGGATCACACTTAGGGAATTCATCTGCCTTAAATGAAATTGGAATATCTAACCCCAAACTTTCTATACAATACTAAATCATATCATACTATAAACATCCCGGGTAATCACTTAGTCACATAACCTAAGGGGGAACTGTCTTATCTTTTATCTCACAATAATAGCCACTTCTTATAGTAACTTACTAATGTGGTACTTCTAGTTCTGATTTGTATAAATCTAAACAACTTAAAATCATTCCCTGAAATTCAATATTGGCTGATCTTGGTTTTCATTGCATACTCCATATATTCTAGCCATTTGTATGAGTTCAACAAAAATACATCTCTAATAATAACAATCGTTTTTGACTCCTAGGTATTTTACCCTTAGGCTCTTTTCTGTCCAAATATATGGTGACCAATGTTAGGGTCTGAAATCTGAACTATCATCATCCAACTTATGGCTCCATTTCCAAGAATTAAATAAAGTTGTTCCAGGAGGTAAAACACATACAAATACACTATAATGCACAAACTTATCCTTCAAAGTATACCATCATATGATAATTCACTTCCTGTGCCATCCGACGATTCTTGGGTCTTAATCTGGACCTAAAATATGCGAAGATTTAGCTATAACCACTGTTACTTACCTTTTCTTTGAGAACCCATATGCATCACTGTATACTCACAAGTCACCAGAAATTTTGATACACTGAAAATTGGATATTTGGTAAACATATAACTGAATACTGGAGTACTGAATAACCACAAACTTGCTAGCTAAAAGATTATATAACTGGTAACTGAGGTAAACTGATAACTATAAGACATCATAACTATTTTTGTACTTTCTGATAAGGTTATGCTTTAATCTGTACTACTATCCATTGCATCCCACTTTTAACGTCCTCTCAAGTCTCATATTTACCAGCCTGAACTCCATAATTATACCTTAATGGGCAATAATCCTCTCTAGGACTTTAGGTTTCTCCTGCGCATTTCTTGGGCATCCAATACGTTTGGAATTCGATAGGAAGAGAAGTTTAACTATGGCTCTAAGCTTCATGGCACGATCTAGAGTAGATAGTGATGAGACAATCCTAGATGTCTTGGTAGTTAACTGTTTATATGAGTGGCCGGCACACACATATAAAGGAAACTCCACTAGATACGGCTTAGACTCCCCAGGACTCTTGAACCTAGGGCTCTGATACCAAGCTTTGTCACGCCCCGAACCTGGGCTTGGACGTAACATGACACTCGGTGCCTAACTACATGTGACTGAGCGAACCAACTGGCTGGCTGAATCAACATGTTGTATCATAACATACTGAATGCGAAAGATAAACTAACACATGCTGATATACTGAAAGTATGGATGATATAAATCAAAGTGCGGAAATACTAATACAATTCTGAAACATATTTATAGCCAACATAGCTTAATATGCAAAGCATGTGACCCTGTCTAACCGTTACTCTAGTCTATGAAGCCTCTAATGAAATACTGAAAACACCAATTGTCTGAAAATACTGAAGACTGTAGGGTAATGATAATGCCCCGAAAGAACTGTGGATCACCAAATAGCTGGTACGAGAATCCTAGCGCTCTGAATCATCAACCTGTAAATTATTACCTGTATCGCGAGATACAGGCCCCAGGCAAAAGTGACATCAGTATATTTGAATTGTACTGGTATGTAAACCAACTGAAAGAAAGATTTATAAATGCTAAAATAGAAATTAAGCTGATAACTAAAATGATAACTATTGAAACTGAAACTGAAGTGAGAATTGGTAACTGAAAAGATCGCTAATAACTGATAACTGAACTGATAACTGAAAAGATAACTAATAACTGATAACTGAAAAGATAACTGATAGCTGATAGTTGAACTGATAACTGAAAAGATAACTGATAACTGATAACTGATAACTAAATTCAGTAAAGGAAGTAAGGATATGAATACTCCCTCTTTTGAATGATGAACAACCTGTTTATCTGAATAAGCTACGGCCTCGGGCCCAATATATATGTGCACAAGCTACGGCCTCGGGCCCAATATACGTATACATAACTACGGCCTGAGGCCCAAAAATGCATAAAGCATAAACTATGGCCTCAGGCCCAAACATGTGTGAGCACGTGATTTTTGCCCTATATGAGAAATACTCCCAAAAAAAAAATCAAAATAAATAATTTTTAGTTTGCTTGCAATTGTTGTGAATTTTATGTTATTTTTCTTGTATTATTTGCATTTATTTGTGCATGTTTATTTGTTTAAATAAATAAAAATATAAAAATATGTTGCATTTTT
>MU733619.1:6295-64379 GCA_026770625.1 Nicotiana glauca
TTGTGGTATGCATCTGCTAAGTCCGCAGATCCGCAAAGTCTCCTTCTCATTTTACCCCTAGTTACTAGATGTTATTTCGATCCTTCTTTGTATTAGACTATTCTGGTGACTAGAGCAGTGTTAGATTTCTCATAGCCTGTGTTGCCCGTGGGTTTCCGGGTCTTGGAGGTTACTTCAGTGTTTGGTATTAAAGTGTATGTGCCAGGCGGCAATTGTATACATTTTTCATGTTATTTAGTTTTTATTTTAAATTTCGAAATTGTTATTACTTCCGCAAGGTGTCAGGCTTACCTGGTCGCGAAGACTAGGTGCCATCATGACGTGTTCACGATTGGTGAACTAGGGTCGTGACACATGAGCTATATTCCCTTGTTCTCCAGGTGGGCGCCTGATTGCCAAAACTTTAACTATATTGCCTTGTTCTCTAGGTGGGCGCCTGATTAAAAACTTGAACTGTATTCCCTTGTTCTCCAGGTGGGTGTCTGATTGCCAAAACTTGAACTGTATTCCCTTGTTCTCCAGGTGGGCTCTTGATTGCCAAAACTTGAACTATATTCCTTTGTTCTCCAGGTGGGCGCCTGATTGCCAAAACTCGAACTGCATTCCCTTGTTCTTCAAGTGGGCACCTGTTTACCAAAAACTCGAACTGTATTCCCTTATTCTCCAGGTGGGCGCCTGATTTCAACAAAACAAAGAAACCTTTCTGCCCCAGTTTTGTATCTGGGCACATCTATGAGTGTTAATCAAATTATGTTACCCAAAATCTCTATGAATTTAAGAACTAAATCTCATTATCCAGGAGGGTCCTGAAAACTTCAAATTAAATATCACCTTAAGAGTGACAACTTTAAAGCTAAATTATATTTCCTAAACGTAGCACTTACGCTAAATCTTGTTATCTATGAAGGTCTTAAAATTTAACTAGGTCCCATTGTCCAGGAAGGCCCTGAAAACTTTTAAAATTTAATCCCATTATCCAGGAGGGCCCTAAAAAACCGAGAATGAACTTACCTGAGCCATCCTTTCTTCCTGGAGGATCTCTGCAGAACGAACAAAATTCCTTGCCCCTGAACCATGCTTTTCCTCATGGAGGGTTCCTACAAATAGAATAAAGTTTTCTTTCCTCTTCTCAAACAGCCTTTGTGCTGACAAAATTTGGGCACGACATTTGAAAAAATTCAAACTTCCAAGCTTTGATTTGGACACAATTTTCGTCCCTGTTTCAAACAAAGAAAACTTGTGAGTTTATAAATATGGCGCTTCGTTTGTGGCCTTGACTTTGAGGGCGATTGCTCCTTCGCTTCCCATGATAACTTTGGTTTCAACTCGAAAGACCTTGCTTTTTTATTGACTAACCACTTTCTCTGTCACCCTTATCACAGAAAATACCTCTGATCCGTTCAAACCCAACATCCTCTATTTGTTGCATTTTACTCATGAATTGATATGTGCCGAACCTTTGTATTTCACATGAATCCCAAAACACGTTTGATTTTTACCAACTCGGTGCACTTGCTGTTCTTTCCTGACATAGGCCACCGTCCTTGGCCTTGAAGTCTATTGCTCCTTCACTTGCCATGAAAACTTTAATTTCCACTTAGAAGACCTTGCTTGTTATTGGTTAACCGCTTTCTCTGTCAACCTTATCACAGAAAATACCTTTGACCCATTAGAACCCAACACCCTCTATCTGTTGCATTGTTCATGAATTGACATATACCGAACCTTTGTATTTCACATGAATCCCAAAGAACGTTGATTGATACCAACTCAGCGCGCATGTTGTTCTTTCCTGACTTCTGTCACTTTGATGTGCTAGCCAGATCCCGTTTTGTGCAATTGGAAAGCTGGTGGCAAATTTTGAAGTCATTTCTCACTTGTTCTGACCTAACAGACTCAGGAAGAGGAAGTAAACAAGACAAAAGGAACAGAGTAAAGGACAATGGAAAGAGATGATTCCTAACAGGAAAACTACAAAGTAGAAACTTATCAGATGTGGATACCAATTCTAATGACCATGACATGCACATTTGGATCAAGTGGCCTAATCTGTTAAGCAAGTCTGATGTTAAACTCTTGTTATACCCCTAAATCGTGAAACTAGGCTTCAATGCTCCGATTATCCAATCTGATTCACGATCCTTATTCGGCTTGTAGTTCCCGAAGGGTTTTCACCATCAAGCCTCTCTTATTTTGTTCTTTCTCTCAACTCACCACCGCCTTATGGTGCTTGTGAAGGTTTTCACCAATAAGACTCTCTTATTTTGTTTTTTTCTTCTTATTTCCTCTGAATCTGTAGATGACAAGGCATTAACCATGGTAAAAGCATCATATACTCTTGGCATGTCTAAACTCAGCACTCTCAAAGATCATCCGGGAGGGACTATAATTTGGATTTTGAACAGGGGTAGACATAAAGGATATCATAAAGGCTTAGAATAACTAAGACGTCAGGGTTAATTTATTTACAACTTTTAAAACCTATTTTAAAAACTTTTCCCAAATTTCTAAAACAAGGGAATTTGATTCTTTCTTTTTTTCTTTTTGAGATGGAATTTCTACGAAAGACTGTCCCACTCTCGACTTTGTGGAATTATGAAATATTTTATTTGGTATGACCGAACCGTAAGGCTGCCTACGTATCTTGTGGGGACAAGAATCAGGTCAAACGTAGTTCACAAAGAAACTTTCTTGTTACTATTTTCCTTTTTTTTCTTTTTCTTTTTTTTTCTTTTTCCTTCTTTTTTTCCCTTTTTTCATTTTTTATCTATATTTTTCTTTTCTTTTTTTTTATTTAAAAATTTTCCTTTTGGAATGAACTTTCTAAAATAAACCTATGGGGACATGAACTCTTCCTTTTTTTTTCCGTATGACTCTAACTTGATTCTAAAAGAGGGGAGGTTAAAGAAATCAGCACAGGCTCAAAAGGGTATCGAATGGTAAAAGTATTTGGGTAGCTGAAAGAGGGCCTCACAATCCCTGAAAATGCCAAGTACAACACATGCAAATGGAGAAAAAAACATACAAAATATTTCTTTTACAGTGTCGGCATTGATATCACTGATATGCTTTCCATTTTTTAGTGCCTTGTCAAGTACAGAACTCTCATTGGGTGATATCTCCTTATGTGAATTTTATGTGTGGATCGGGTGGCATGCTGCCATGAGCATATTGTTTGGATCGGGTTGCACGCTGCAACAGTATGATGTTGAGTACAGTTTTTTATATTCTAATTTTTGTGTGTTTTGTTTTCCATTTTCTGAGGAAAATCCATATTAGCAGCGTGAGTTGAGTAGTCCCTTCTAGAGTTCGGTTTCCTTATGTATCATGTTCGAATTGGTAGCCTATTGGCACATTATGGCAGCATATGAGACTTTTGGTCATGACTGGGTGGCTTGTTGCCTGAGCAGTTTGTACTGGTGAGATAAGGTTATTGGATCTAGGATCAGTGCAATCAGATTGTATGAATTATATTAAAGAGCAAAGATCCTTATATGGTTCAAAATGAGGTAATATCCTTGTCCGGAGTGTAGCCTCAATGATATGTTGATTTGGCAGTTGGTTATGGATTTATACATATCTCTTCTGTCGTGGCAGTATTGCGAGAGCTGGAATAATACTTGTATATATCTTAAGGTACGTTGTGAGCATCAAATTTGGGGAATATTGGTTGTTATGATCAGAGAATGTTATTATGGTACTGTGAATGATGTGGTGCATGGTGAGAATTCAGAAAGGGTATGCAGTCATGTTCTGGTACCTCGTGTAGTGGTTGTTACAGTGTTCATATATTAGAAGGAGGCCTGGCTGAGAATTACGGATGTTAAGATTAGGATCTAAGCTTAGTTGCTTGAATAAAAGGGAATATCTTCAGGATTGATCGAGCTAATGTGCTCAATTGAGTTGTACTAGCACGGGTAGGTGCATGAGGTGTTAAACAGTAATTTTGGACAACTCCAGCGCAATCATTAGCAAGTTCGAGGACGAAAATATGTTTACGTGGGAGAGAATGTAATGACCCGACCGATCGTTTTGAGATCTAGCACGGTATTCATCAGTTTGAGGTCATGAACAGCTTCACTTAAGGTATTATGACTTGTACGCGTTGTTGGAATTGAGTTATGGGAAGTTCGGAGTTGATTTGGGAAGAGAATTCTCATTTCGGAAGCTTTAAGTTGAAAGAATTGACTAAGATTGGATTTTTGATTAAACGTCCTTGGAATCGGGATTCGAAGGTGCCAGAAAGTTCACATGATGATTTCGAACTTGGGAGTATGTTCGGATCGCATTTTGGAATATCCGGGAACGTTTCAGCACCTATTGTAGAAGTTAGAATTTCTGGAAGAATTTCATAAGTTTGGGTTGAAGTGCATTTCAGTGTTATCAATGTCTGTTTGGGATCCTGAGTAAAGGAATAGCTCCGTATGGTAATTCTGATGTTGGGAGCGCGATCAAAAGTGAATTCGGAGGTCCGTGGGTCATTTTGGAGTCAGTTGGCTGAAGATAGAAATTTGGGAGGTTTTTTGAGAAGTTTGACTGGAAGTGGACTTTTTGATATCGGGGTCGGAATTCGATTCTAGAAGTTGGAGTAGATCAGTAATGTCAAATATGACTTGTGTGCAAAATTTAAGGTCAATCGGACGTGATTTGATAAGTTTCGGCATCGAATGAAGAAGTTTGAAATTCTAAAGTTCATTAAGCATGGATTGGAGGTCGATTCATGATTTTTGCATTGTTTGATATGATTTGAGGCCTCAAGCAAGTCTGTAATATGTTTTAGGACTGGTTGGTATGATTGATTGGGGTCCTAGGGGCCTCGGGTGAATTTTGGATAGTTAACGAATCGAATTAAAATTTGGAAGAAGAGCTGAAGCTGCTGCCTGTTGGTGTAACCGCACCTACGAGGCTTGGGCTGTAGGTGTGGAGCCGCAGAAGAGACCCTTGGGTCACAGAAGCGAAAATGGGCCGGCCAGGCTGGGACCACAGATGCAGTCGCTTTGTCACAGATGCGTGGCCGCACCTGCAAAAGGGAAGCGCAGATGCGGAAGCTGAGGCTTGGAGGAGGACCGCAGAAGCGGCACGTGCGCCGCAGAAGTGAGGGCCGCAGGTGCGGCTTATACACCATAGGTGCGGAAAGGCTGGAGGCAATGTATTCTTTTAAAATCGGGAGATGGTCATTTTTCTCCCATTTTTATTTGGTGTGGACGATTTTGGAGAGCTTCAAGTGGGGGTTTTTCATCATCAACGACAAGATAAGCTAACCCCACCTATCTTGAGTTAATTATATTGATTATGTATGGATTTTAGCATGTAAAATGGTAGAAACTTGGAGTTGGAGGGAAAACCTAGAAACTTAGTATTCTTGGATTTTGACCACGATTTTGGGCATGAAATTGAGAATAAATTATATATTTGAGTTCGTGAGGTTGTGGGTAAACTTTATCTTCGAGAAATTTTGGAATCCTGGCACATGGGCCCGAGGGTGATTTTGTCAACTTTTCGAGCGGAGTTGGGATTTTATATAAATTGAATTGTTATGAATATTAGGGTGTATTTTCATTGCTTTGCCTGTTATTTGGCTAGTTTTGGAGCGTCGGAGCATCGGTTTGAGCCGTCGGAAGGGCTTGGAAGCCGGTCATTGAACTTCGGAGTGAGGCGAGTCTCCTTTCTAACCTTGTAAGAGGGAATTGTCCCCATAGGTGAGTTAATTGGTTATGTGCTCCTATTTGTGGGGGATATGTACGCACGACGTGACGAGAGTCCGTGCATAACTGCAATTATGTTTAAGCCCGGGTAGTCTAAGACCTAAAAGCATTATGTACTTAGAATATTTGTAATTTTATTGATAGTTTGAATTGCTTAAATCACATCGAATTAGTAAACGAATTTTTAAAAAGATTAAACTTCATTTTCCTGAATTGTTAAAAGGGAATTGATTTTTCTTTGGATAATTGTTCCCTGATGAATTCTTGATTTACTGATTGTTGTGTTTATTTATATTTGACCGTGTCGCATGTATGATTCGTAAGCGGGTTAATAGATGCATCTATGGTTCGCGCCATTCAACCCTCTGGCAGTGCACAGTTTAAATGTTGTTGGGTTGGGCCGTACGTCCTCAGCATGATTTGCGCATGCTTGTATTGCTTGCCTTGAAATTTATTGAAGATGATATTGCCTCTTCATGGCTTGAGAATATATGTAGAAATGATGAAAAAGGAAATTGTGGGAATTTCACATAAAAGTAAGAATTGTTTACATGGTTCACTCTGTTGAATTACAATCCAGTTTATATAAATCCTCGATTTGTCATATTATTGATGTATCATTATTTGACCACTAGTAAGTGTCGAAGTCAATCTCTCGTCTCTACTTCTTTGAGATTAGGCGGGATACTTACTGGGTACACATTATTTTCGCACTCATACTACACTTGCTGTGCATTTTTATTGCAAAGGTTCATGTGTGGCTAGTGGCTTAGTGGCATAGCGGCGTGGTTGATGCGGAGACTAGGTGAGCTGCATTTTATTGAGACGACCCGCAGCCAACAGAGTCTCCTTCAGAGTATTGTGCCGTATTTTCATTTCTGTCCACTTTGTAATGCAGACAGTTACTGTATTTTATTGCATTCCCTATTAAATGCTTATGCACTTGTGACACTAGGTTCTGGGATGATTATGGGGTATTTTGTATGGACTTCTTGACATTTATATTTAATTTGAAATGAGTATCTTTTATTAGTAAAAATTGAAGGAAAATCAGAGTTTTTACAATTATTTAAATGAGAATTTAATTAAGTAATTATGGTTGGCTTGCCTGGCAATGGTGTCCGGCGCCATCACCACCCACGATGAATTTTGGGTCGTGACATGAATGTCTCTCTATATCTGTGTCACAAGTATATAATGTATATCTGGGTATACAATGATTTGCACGATATATAATATGATATACATTATCAGAAATGTACCTGAAATAGAACTTTGTGGTGACTTGCCATGACTTGACAAGTGTATATTAGTATATCTCCCTGAATATACAAGTATATCTTCTATATATATATTCGTGTCATGTGTATATATTTGTATATTCATGAAAATATGTGTGTGATATATACTATATAGTAATATATAACGTAATATATATTTGTCTATCTTCATTATATTAAGCCAACATAGACCCGTGGTTTCATACTACAAATGAAATTTCTTTCTTGTTAGAAACAAAATAAATTTTACTCAATTATATTACCCTTTAGAGTCAGAAAATGTGCTATAAAAAGAATTTTCCGATAACCTACCATTTATTACGGCTACAAAGGATAACCTTGAAATTTTTATGGGGTTATTGTGGGGCTAATGGTGGAGATCTAGGGTGGCTTGAGAAAAATGTGAAGAAAGAGAAGTAAACTTATAAGATTATAAGGGTTACATATTGTATTTTTGTGGGCTATATTATTGGCTAAACAGTTGCCAAATTCTCTTTATATTTGTATATAAGTGTCAATTAGTAGGGAATTTTTACACAAATAGCCGATCATATTCATTGTTTATTTTTTCTAGCTATGTATATGGTCTTGTCACGATCCGTATTTTTTACCCCTGGGAGTCGTGATGGTGCCTACTAGTGAAAGCTAGGTAAGCTAACCATTTGTATTATTTACCGTTTTCTCATTTTAATCCTTTAACAATTAAGAACCAACATGTATCTAAACAACATAATTTAATAAGCGGAAGAATAAAATATAACCATTTAAGTATTACCAACACAATTCCTTAAACATAGACTACCCAGAACTGGTGTCACAATTTCACAGACTATCTAGAAATACAACAAATAAAGATCTGAAAGATTTAATACAACACTGTCTCTGGAATACACGAAAGAAACAAAGCGAAAAGATAGAAGGAGATGCCAAGGCGCTGCGGACGCCTGCAGGACTACCTCGGGTCTCCGAGTGGACTGAAGGCAGCAACCCAAAGCTAAGGTCTGTATGCTCCAGTGTGCAGAGTGTAGTATCAGCACAACCGACCCGATGTGTTGGTAAGTTCCTAGCCTAACCTCGACGAAGGAGTGACGAGGCTAAGACCAAACTACCAAATAAACCTGTGCAGTTAAAATATATACAGCAAAAAATAAAGGCAAAACTGTACAATTAAAGATGGGAAGGGAAAATCATGCTGCGGGGAAACAATAAGTAACAACTGAGAACAACAGTTAAATGTAAAGAACACCATAACTCAATTATCGATAAAAGTCAAGAAATCAAAGACAAGTGCACGGTATCATCCTTCGTGTTTTTACTCTCGTTCTCACCATAAATCAATATAAATGGCATGGCATCACCCTTCGTGATTTTACCTCACATAAACATGGCATGGAATGATCCTTCGTGCATTATCACTCATATAAAGGCACAGAATGGTACATCGTGCGGCACGGCACCACCCTTCGTGCATTAACACTCTCTCACAAATATCATGCCCGGCATAATCCTTCGTGCTTTAACACTCTCTCACCAATACAATGCACGGCATCACGCTTCGTGTTTTAACACTCTTCCTTACCCAAATAAGAATCACAAGCAATAAGGGCAAGGAAATAAATAAAATCATAATAAAATTTCGGCAGGGGAACAATAGTACCACAATCATATCCCGGCAAGGGAACAATATCAAAAGCAACAACATCCCTGCAAGGGAGATAGCATTAAAAGCAACAACAGCCCGACAAGGGACACAATATAATAATCCTCTTCTCTTTTTCTCATTTACTTCACAACTTGAGCGAACGCTCTATAATTTTCAATTGCCAACAATAATTCCATAAATCATTTCACAATTTGAGCCAACGCTCTTCAATGTACAATTATCAAAATTACTTCCACAAGCCTTGTTCAACAATAGAAACATTACATAAGGCATGAACAATACAAAACAGAGTCATATTAATCATAGCATAAGACTCACGGGCATGCTTGACATCAACGTATAGATACTCGTCACCATGCCTATATGTCTTATTCAAAAATTAGCACATAGCAAATAAGACACAACTCCTAATCTCTCAAGCTAAGGTTAGACCAAACACTTACCTTGATGCCACGAACACAATTCAAGCCTCAACTACCGCATTACCTCTTGATTCCCCCACCAATTCGCTTGTATCTAGCCACAAGTTACTTAACTATATCAATAAATGCTAAAAGAATCAATTATAAATGCATGAAAATAGGTTTTCTAAAGTTTTTCCCAAAAAGTCAAAAATCGATCCCGGGCCCACATGGTCAAAACCCGAGGTTAGAACCAAAACCCGATTACCCATTCACCCACAAACTCAAATATGTAATTTGTTTGGAAATTGGACCTCAAATCGAGGTCCAAATCCCCAAAATTCAAAAATCCTAAGTTCTACCTAAAACACCCAATTTCCCCAATTTTTCCTTGATTTTGAGTTAAAATCATGTAAAAAGATGGATTAGATTGAAAGAAATAAGTTAGAATTGACTTATAAATGATTTGGAAGAGTAGTTGTCTTTGAAAAATCGTCCAAAGGTGTTTAGGTTTTGAAAAGGTTTGAAAAATAGCTAAAAATTTGTCTAAGTTTCAATTAATTGGTCTCTGATGTCGCAATTGCGACCAGGGTTCGCAATCGCGAACTCCTCAGAAAACTGTTCACTTCGCAAATGCAAAGATTTTGTTGCATTTGCAATCAAGTTCAATTATGGTCATCTTCGCATTTGTGAGGGACCCTTCGCAAATGAGACATCCGCATTTGCGACATAAACGTCGCATTTGCGACCAAGGCAACCCAGGTCGACTTTCGCATTTGCGATAATTTTTCGCAAATGCGAAGCCTACAGACTTGCAACATACCAACAATTCCTAAGTCCAAATTTCACTCTGTGGCCTATCCAAACTCACCCGAGCCCTCGGGTGTCACGACCCAAAATCCACTAAGGGTCGTGGTGGCGCCGAACACTGCTGTCATGCAAGCCAACCCAAATTACTTGATGAATTTCTCGTTTTAAACAATCTTGAAAACTAAGATTTTTCTTCAATTTTTCATAAATAAAACGATAACTGCTTCAATTCAAATTAAATGATGAGCAATTAGTACAAAATATTTCAAAACCATCCCAGAACTCGGTGTCACAAGTGCATGAGCATCTACTGATAAGAAAATAAGATACAACATCCGTCCCGAATACAGTGGACATGAAGTAAATACAATATACTGGAAGGGACTATACTAGTTGTGGACCGCCTCGAATAATGCCACTCACCTAGTCCCAGATCATCCGTGCTGCTATGCCCAGTAGGCCGCTAGGGTTACATATACCTGTGCAACAAAAATACACAAAAGTGTAGTATGAGTACGAAAACAACGTCTCAGCAAGTATCCCGTCTAATCTCAAAGAAGTAGAGATGAGAGGTCGATTTTAATACTTGCTAGTGGTCGAATGATAATATAATAACAAGTGCGAAAATCGTGGATTTATATAGCAGTTCTAACTTACAAGCCGGTAAATAGGTAAACACCTTTATCAATTGATAAGGATTTTCAAGATTTACTTTTCAAAATTCTTACCAATTTATATAAGGCCATGAAAAGGCAATATCAACATTTAATATTTCAGGCAAGCAATGTAAGCATGCGCATATCATGCCGAGGTCGACGGCCCGCTCCAACAGAAATGTAAACTGTGCACTTGCCGAGGGTCGACGGCGCGCCTATAGATGCATCTATTATCCCGATTTCGAACTAACCTGCGACGCGGTCAACATAAAATAAACAAACACCTTGCTCGCAAATCATGCATGCGACGCAGGTACACATAGGGATACATGCTCGAACAATTAAATAAGAATTTTCGAGGAACATTTATCCAAATAAAAACTAATTCTCTTTAACAATTTAAGAAAATAACGTTTAATCCTTTTAGAAATTCGTTTACTAATCCGAGGTGATTTAAACAATTCAAGCCGTCAATAAGTTTACAATTAATCGAAGTATAGCATGCTCTTGGGTCCTAGACTACCCGGGCAATAGCATAATAGTAGCTACGCACGGACTCTCGTCACCTCGTGCGTACGTAGCCCCCACAAATAGGAGCACATAACCAATTAACTCACCTATGGGGACAATTCACTCTTACAAGGTTAGTAAGGAGACTCACCTCAGCTCCGAAGCCTATATTCTGATTCAAGAATGCGCTCAAACCTCCAATTTGGAGCCAAACGATCCACAACTATTCAAATAGGGTAAGAACTAGTCAATACATGCTTAAAAGTTCATATTCCAACTATTAAACCAATTCACCAACTTAAATTCAAGGTTTCTATAATCCGACCCCGGGCCCACATGCCCGGATTCCGAAATTTTTCGAAGGAAGTTGGTCTTTATAACCTAAGGATAAAAATATACGATTTCTACTCCATTCTATAACCAATTCCGTGGTTAAATCTTGTTTTTAACAAAACCCTAGGTTTTACTCTATTCCCATGAATTTCACTAATTTTACATGTGTTAATCTACCCAAAACTCAAGTATTAAACTAAGGATAGGTGGGATAACTTACCTCAGGATGCTAGGTGGAAGTCTTCTCTCAAAAGTTCTCAAAATAGCCCAAGAAAAGAGTGAAAAATGAGTAAAAATGGCCTAGAGCCCGAATAAATGAAGGCCACTGCCTTCTGCGATTTTCGCTTATGCGGATCCTGGGCCGCACCTGCGACCACGCTTTTGCGGAAAGAAGACCGCTTCTGCGAATTTAGGGCCGCATCTGCGGTCTTGGCTGCCTGGCCTTGGCCTGCTTATGCGAACAGGCCCACTGCTTCTGCGGATTTAGGGCCGCATCTGCGGTCTTGGGCTGCCTAGCCTTGGGCCACTTCTGCGAGGATACGACCGCCTCTATGGTCTCGCACCTGCAGTCAACCAACCGCAGGTGCGATTATGACAGAAGCAGATGCTTCAGCACTTTCCAAAAATCCCTTTTTGATCCGCTAACCACCCGGAATCCACCCGAGGCCCCCGGGACCCCAACCAATCATACCAACTAGTCCCAAAACACATTACGGACTTGCTCGAGGCCTCAAATCATATCAAACAACATCAAAATCATGAATCGCACTCCATTTCAACTTGAAGAACTTAGAATTTCAAACTTCTACATTTGATGCCGAAACCCGTCAAATCACGTCCGATTGACCCCAAATTTTGCACACACGTCATATTTGACACCACGGACTTACTCCAACTTCTAGAATCGGATTCCGAATCCGATATCAAAAAGTCCACTCCCGTTCAAACTTCTCAAAAACCTTCGAATTTCTATCTTTAACCAAATGACTCCAAAATGACCTACAGACCTCTGAATTCACTTCCGATCGCGCTCCCAACTCTAGAATTACCATACGGAGCTACTCCTAGACTCGAAATCCCAAACGGACATCGATAACACTGAATTGCACTTCAAGCCAACATACGAAATTTCTTCCAAAATGCAAACTTCTACAATAGGCGCCAAAACACTCCCGAGTATTCCAAAACCCGATCTGGACATACGCCCAAGTCCGAAATCATCATGCGAACCTGTTGGAACCTTCGAATCCCGATTCCGAGGTCATTTACTTAAAAATCCAATCTTAGATAATTCTTTCAACTTTAAGCTTCCGAAATGAGAATTCTCTTTCCAAATCAACTCTGAACTTCCCGAAATTCGATTCCGACCGCATGTACAAGTCATAATACCTGATATGAAGCTGCTCATGGCCTCTGACTGCTGAATGACATGCTAGAGCTCAAAACAACCGGTCGGGTTGTTATATCGGGGCTCCAAACCAAACATGCACGCAAGTCCAAAAATATCATACGGACTTGCTCGTGCGATCAAATCATCAAAATAACATCAATAGCTATGAATTTAGCATCAACATCAAAGAAAAATCTCATGAACTCTTAAGTTCAAGTTTTAACAACCGAAGGTCCGATTCACATCATTTCAAGTCCGTTTCCTACCAAATTTTACAGGCTCAACTTAAATAACATATAAGACCTGTACCAAGCTCTAGAACCAAAATACGGGCCCGATACCATCAAATTCAATTACATTCACATTTCCAAAAACTCTAAGAATTTCAGTTAAATAATTTTCTTCAAAAATTCATTTCTTGAGCTTGGGACCTCGGAATCGATTCCGGGCATACGCCCAAGTCCCATATTTTCCTACGATCCCTCCGGGATTGTCAAATGACGGGTCCAGGTCCATTTACCCAATATGTTGAGCGAAGTCAACCTAAATTCATTTTAAAAGCAAAATTCATCATTTTTTCATAGATTTTCACATAATGGCTTTCCGAATAAATGCCCGGACTACGCACGCAAATCGAGGTAAGATAAAAAGGATATTTTAAGGCCTCAAAATACAGAATTTATTTTTTAAAACAAGTGATGACCCAAAAGGTCTATACATTGATTATACATAATTACACACATATATGCTTATATATTTTAAACAATAAGGTGGATGCCTATTTGGGTTAATTATTCAATCAGTAGAGTGCCGACCGGATTTGTTTGGTAATTAACTCAAAATTGGCTTGGGCTTTTGGAATAAGCACGGGTAGGCCCATTATTGTTGGATGCAAAAAAAAACCTTCAATTGGACGGTAAACCCTTCATTGCTTCCATAGAGCTAAAACCCCATTTTTGCTTCTGTTCATCAGCTTCTCTGAAACTCTTCCACTGTCGTCCTTGGCGGCGCAATCATGATGAAATGGCATTGTGAAGAAACCGATTCCAATGGAGCACCGGCAATCGAACCTGCGACGTCGTACAACACGATTTCGTAGATACCAATTTTGATACTCACTTAGCTTTAGTTGTTTTCGAATTCTCTTTTCGATATTAAAAGCAATTTTCCTCTTTTCTCAATTATATATACGTATTTTTAAATTTTTCACTGGCTGTTGTTTCATATATTTTCATCTGTCCGATCTGACCACACGTGGATCAACAATAAAAGGAATGACGAGGGGTCGACTAAGCCGTTGTCGTATTCATAAAACATCATAACAACAAGTATCTCGGCTGCTGCTGGGATCGAACTATCAGAAAGCTTGTACGGCGAAACATATGTCGTGACATTTAAGGGGAACAACCCAATGTACAATCAACAGATTAAGGTATTATGGCTAAGAACCGTTGGATAAAAGGGAATACTTACTATATATATAGGGTGAAGATAAAAAGAAAGGGGGTTTCTCTCCTTCATGAAAAAGAGGAAGAAGAATCGGAGAATGCTACATGAGAAAAAGAAGAGAAGTTTTGGATCTAGACGGCAAATCTTTGTAATCATCTTTCTTGAATCAATAAAGATAGATCCCGCAGCTATTAATGACATTCCTTCTTTTCCTTCTTTAGTCTTACATTACAGAATAGTATATCAAGAATGTAATCATGTCATTTATATTCAATATCTTTTATAAGTCTTAAAAGTTCATGAGCTTGACTATATCTTATTCTCCTATTCAATGCGTTTTGATCTAGAGTTAGTTATCTTTGGCTAGGATTTATCCTCTATTTTCTTATTAATTAGTTTAATAAAAAGCTTAACACTTTTTGGTCAAACAATTTGGCGCCGTCAGCGGGGATTTTTTAGCCAAAAATTTTAATTTCCTCCAGATCTGAACCCAGCCAAAGTTTCGCTTCCCGGTTGCCATGGCCCCACCCTCTATGTAAACACCAGCTTGAGAAAGTTGTAGGCAAGATTTTGAAATAATCAAACCAATCAGGGTCAGATCTTTACATGAAATCAAAATTATGTCTGATATCTATACAAAACCCACGTGTTTCCTATAGCGATGGGTTTGGCACGTCATATACGTGTTCGAAGTGGGACCACAATCGCTACGCACTTAGCACGTCCACAATCCTATTTGTTGTATTAACATTATATGTCGATCTGTACTTCCACCTCTTAGGAAGGGACGATAACCTATGATGTGATTTTTTAAGATAACCGGCTTACCCTGACTTATTTTTGTACCCAAATGCACAGTGTAATTCATGTACGGAATATAACTTATGCTTTCTTTACTTTTGTGCACGTCAAATACGGGATCGAACCGGGACTCGAGCTTGAGGTCCCAAATGTCAAAGTAAGTTCAACCCATAAGAAGCCAAACGTGAGGCCACCGTTCGAAGTACAGAATAAAATATGTCATCGTACAGTGCCCCCTTCTCTCGCTGACCTATCGGGCCAAGGTATCAAGCAATTTCACTTAGGTTTAACTTGTTATTTCTCTTTTTGGATTGGTATAGGAACACGAGCGTTCTCACAGGTGTGCAAACAAGGAACGAATGTATCAGGAAAACGTTCTACACCATACCATCCCATAGGCAACGATCGAGCAAAACCCTCCACACCATAATATATTGCAAATAATATACAAACGGCTCAAAACAATCCGGTATTACTAAGAAAATTTCCATGAGCCGGGACTAAGCGTTGAGCCTATGGAACGTACAGTCTGTCCGACACAAGCAGAACTTGAACTCCAAGAGCTTGCATGTATATTCGCCATGAAAATCCTATGCCAATTCAGCCGACTAGATATTGCGGGTTGCGTCCAAACGTTGAGTTAGTCCCAGGGTGCCTAGAATCCCAAGCAACAAGTTCATCGCTCGTCCCATCAAGGGCCTCTACAGGCTGAGCAATGAAGGGACTACATAAACCGGAACTCATCCCAACGCACAATACTCTCCAATGAAAGCAAAATTAAGCAAATCGGGACTCATCCTGACGCACAACACTCTCATATGAAAGCAAAATTAAACAACTGGGATGTACCCCAACGCACGCATAAACAATGCAACAATGAGTGATGTTATCCAATAAAAGTAATGTAACAGGCAAATCTAGACATCCCACCAAACCCGACCATCGCCAAGTAAAAAGAAAGTTTGACATCGCTCGAACTCACTACAGGTTACAATTTTGACCCCGCTCAAATTAACACCCTTACCGCCATCGGCCATCACCATGTAAAAAGAAAGTTGAAACTCGCTCGAACTCACAATGGGTTACAATTTTGACCTTGCTCGAATTAACACCCTTACGGCCATCAGCCATCACCAAATAAAAGGAAAGTTCGACCTTTCTCAAACTCACAACGGGTTACGATTTCAACCCTGCTCAAATTAACACCCTTACAGCCATCGGTCAATCGCCAAACAGAATTCTATATTCGACCTCACATGAATTTACACCCCTACGGCCCCCGGCCATCGCCAGACAAAAGAAAAGTTTGACCTCACTTGAATATATATGTCAAAACTGATTTCGCCCAAATTGGCAAATCAGATGTCAACCTCACTCAAATTTGCAGATCAAAAGCGACTTCATTTGGACTCACAAAATGATATTCGATATCGCTCTAATCAAGCGAACTAAATTCTAGTACAATTTATCGGCCCGCCTATCGACTACTTCTCTAAGCCGAACGATGAAGGGATTAGGTAGACTGGAACTTCTCCAATTTATGAATGAAACAAATAGAAACAAGTAATATTCTCCATCGAATGAAATAAACATAACAACATCTTTGCACAAATCCATTTTACACTTTATATTCGACCTCGCTCGAATTACTCTACATTCAACCTCGCTCTAATTACTTTACATTCGACCTCGCTCGAATTACTTTACATTCGACCTCACTTGAATTACTTTACATTCGACCTCGCTTGAATAACTTTACATTCAACCTCGCTCGAATAAATTTACATTCGACCTCGCTCGAATTATTTTACATTCGAACTCGCTCGAATTATTTTACATTCGACCTCGCTCGAATTACTTTGCATTCGACCTTGATCGAATTACTTTATATTCGGCCTTGCTCAAATTACTTCACATTCGACCTCGCTTGAATTACTCTAAATTCGACATCATTCGAATTCCCGATTAAAAATTAGGGACTCATTGCGGGGAGGTTCGAAGATCTTTTTCAAAAAAAGAAAGAGAAGGGAGAAATAAAGTCAAAAGATACATAACCCAAGGCAAAGCAAATTTTTTATTCATATAATGTACATGCGCATCAGCTGCGCCTTACAAAAGGCCAAAAGCTGGCCCTAAGGAAAAGATGAAAATAAACAACGAAATAACAAAAAAACTAAGTACGAAAGTTGCAAGAATTATTTTTTCACTCGGCATCATCACCACCGCCATTCTCCCCAGCATCATCATCATCAGAAGGAAGTCCATCTTCAATCTCAGCACCCTCACCGGCCTCCGTTCGCAGGGTCATAACTGCAGGCAATACGAGCCTCGCGTGCCTTTGCCCGAGCATATTTAAAAGAAACCTCAGAATTCTCCTCGCCTCCCACAAACCCTTGTATATATCTCGTTGGGCCTCAGCATGGACCCATAGCTCATACAAATGGCAGGGGACGATAGCAGAGGTAGATTCTTGAGGGGTAGCCTGAGCCAACAGCTGCGCTTTCTTGGCCTCAAGAGCCACAACTCGGTCTCCCAAGCTTGAAGCCTCCTGATCAAGTTCACTAATCCGCTCCTCGAGCCGCACCTCCCTCAGTGTAGCCATCGGCCTCTCAAATTCCTACTCAGACTTGAGGACACGAATAGTATCTTCTAGTGCTGCCGCCCTCGCTAAAGCCGAAACCCAAGACCCCTCGGATACCTCCAACTCGATCACTTTCTTCTCTATCTTGACCACCTTCTCCGTCCATTCAGCACTTAAATCGGCGACTCTAGTAGCATTTTGTTCAATCTCGGCTCGCAAAGACTACACCTTCGCCTGAAGGTCTTCATACTCCGCCGCAACCCATTTTCCCACTTCGAGCTCCTCGTCTTTGGCATGGAGTAACTCCTCGAGCCTGCTGCAACTGCGGATAGACCGCATCAGTTCCTCATCCATTTTGTCCAACTCTTCCCTAACAGACCGAGTATTACTGCCCTCCCTAAGCTGCACATGCATCTCATGGAATTTGTCGTGGTACCAGCGATACTTCATGACCATTTTAAGAAAGGCTTCATCGCTAGTCTCAGCCCTACGAGCACTTTCGATCTCCAGCATGTAAGTCTAAAAAAAAGGGGGAGGAATCGGCGAAGTCAAAATAGCACAAAATAAAATAAAATGGTGAAAAGAACCTCACCCTCAAGGCCATCCCGACCACACCACATGACAAAATAGAATCATTAATATCCCGAAGAGACTTACATTCGGTGGTAGAACACAGAAGGTCGAATTGAGGCACCAACTCTACCGTGTCCTCCAAAAGGTTAAAATCCGATGGAATCTCGAGCATATGAGAAGGTCCATTCGTCCTAACGTTGACCCTCATAAAGCCCTCCTCAAACATCCTCATATCCTAAGAGCCGATGTTGGAATCCAATTCATAATCATCCACCACCACGCCCTTCAACCTCTCATTAACCGAAGAGAGGACGCGGCCCTGCCGAGATAACGATGGACCGCTCAGAACAATCGTGGCAGCCCCTAAACTCTGTCCCCTTGCCACGATGGTCTCTTCCGCAATCAGAATAGGCGCGCCTCTGTACCCTCGATTGGTGTCACCGCCAGCTCCAGATACCATCAAAGTAGGGTCTCCCCTCGAGGACGTCTCAAATAAAGACGTTCCCTCTAACAACCTCCACCTATTTGACGGTGCCTCTTTGCTACTTTTGCGAGAAGGCTCGCCCGTTGAAAGGACTGCGAGAACCAGAGTATCTGACCGGGGAGAAACCTCCAAACGAACAGGCCCAGTCGTTGACGTGCTCTTCCGTGCAACCAAACATTGGCTGATCCCACCCGCAAGTTCCCTTTGAAAGGGTCAGGTAGAGGAAGTCGGCTGGTGGAAAGCAAGCACAAGAGCCCTCGTCCTTCTCACTCCTCTTAGACCTGCCAATGAGGAGATTCAATCAAACAAAAATGAGATAAAAGAAACTAGGGAGTAAAGAATAAAGAAACAGACCACGACGAGCCGACTCAGCAACAAGAGGCTTGCACCTAAACTTCTCATGGAAAGGGGCCCATTCACGAATCCCCTTTGTATGGGGGACAATCGCGCTCACCCACTCAAAACTATCGAAAACGAGCGGAGGAGGTACTTCTTGGCTACAAAAACAAAAACAAACCCTCAATGAGGTCATGAAAGGGAAAAATACTGATGACCACCTTGAGAAAAAATGCATAATGTAAAAAGAAAGGGAGACCTACGGGCAAAATTCCACATCTCAGGAAACCCCGCCGGTTCACCACGATATGCTTTATTCAGATGTAGAAGAAGCTCTCCCAAAAGCGGGGATTTGCCTTTTCATCCATCTTTACCACCAAACTCTTGGATCCTCAATGGCGTATGTGAATCATCGTACCCCTAAGAAAATAGGGGCGAAGAGGTGAAACATATGTCGTAGAGAAATCCCACTGCCGGCCAGCTCTGCATACTTGATGAGCATAAGGAAAAGCTTGTATGCGTATGGAGAGAGTTGATCTGGGCACACCTTATAGAACCGGCAGAAATCCACCACTAAGGAAGGTAGGGGAAGCGTGTACCGGATGACAAAAGGATACGCATAAAATGTGCAGTAGCCCACATGGTGTATATGCACTATGTCCTGATCTGTCGGAACCAGTTCAATGTGATCGGGGATCCCCTATTTGGCTTTGAATGCGCCGCAACATCCATTGTAGAAAAAATAGGTTCCGGATCATCTCCGCCAGGGCTATTAAAGTCAGTCCTTGCCTTCCTTGGGCGGGGAATCACCTCATCCACCATCGGAAAACCCTCGTCTTCCGCCATTTCCACTCCCTCTCCGAGTAGGGGTACGTCATCTTCCGGCACCGAAGCACCAACAACTCTGTTAGACTGGGAAGAAGCACTAGCCATTTTCTCTTTGATCAAAAGAAATGAGAATGATAAGAGAAAAAGGTGGTGGTCGTAGCAAATCCTAACGGAAACAGAAATTTAAGAAACTAGAGAAGAAGAGTTCCAAAGTTCTCTCATGAGAGATTAAGAAGCGTAATGTTCAAATAATAGATTCTCCCCTATTTATAGGGATATAATGCCTTGAGCGGGAAAACCAAGCGCCGCTAGTTAGAAAACGAAAAGGGCATGGGAAATAACGTAAAGCATAGAAAATGTACGCCATAATGACGCATGAGAAACATTAATTGCATTCTAAACTGACGTAACGGTCTGACGCAGTTCTCAAAATGTCACATCGCTACCTTGCTATGAGGTGCTCATTTCTTGCACAAAGCGTTCAAATCTCTCCTTTTCGAATCAACAGAGTCTGCCCATTGAGCTCGCCAATAGGAGGCCTCAATAGGCGGAAGGACTAACTGTATCCGGTCGAAATCTGACCACACGTAGATCAGCATTAAAAGGAACGAAGATGGGCCGACTACGCTATGGTCGTATTCATAAGATATCATAACAACGAGTATCTCGGCCACTGCCGGGATCGAACTATCAGAAAGCTTGTACGGTGAAGCATATGTCATGACATTTAAGGGTAATAACCCAACGTACAATCAACAGATTAAGGTATTTTGGCTAAGAACCGTTGGATAAAATGGAATACTTACTATATATATAGGGGGAAGATAACAAGAAAGGGGGCTTCTCTCCTTCATGAAAAAGAGGCAGAAGAACCGGAGAATGCTACAGGAGAAAAACAAGAGAAGTTTCGGATCTAGGAGGCAAATCTTTGTAATCATCTTTCTTGAATCAATAAAGGTAGATCCCGCAGCTATTAATGGCATTCCTTCTTTTCCTTCTTTTGTCTTACATTATGGAACAGAACACCAAGAATGTAAGCATGCCATTTATATTCGATATCTTTTATAAGTTTTAAAAGTTCATGAGCTTATCTATATCTTATTCTTCTATTCAATGCGCTTTGATATAGAGTTAGTTATTCTTGGCTAGGATTTATCCTCTATTTTATTATTAATTAGTTTAACAAAAAGCTTAACACTTTTTGGTCAAACAGATGCTGTGTTAGTGAAACTACATTGACTCATCATTAAGAAAAACGTTGACGCATTGGGTACATTTGCACTCACTGCTTGTACGTTGGGTATGCCAAAAAATGGTAAAAATTGCTGGTTAATTTTGTATGAGTTTAACTTTTATGCACTATGTATGTACTGAATGTGTAAGAATATTAGCATAATTGGTCACTTCTTAGGTAATCACAAGTTAATCTTTTGATAAATATATTGTTAATCTGGTAAGAATGATAATTGACCTGTTATCACATGTTAAATTTGGTGTTAATATTTATTTTTTAAAAAACTTGTCGGTGTACATAACTTAAATACATTTTGTATCCAAAGTATGAATTTCATGTTGTTGGGTCTAATTTGCTTATAAGTGATTTTAGATTCTCAATCAACGAATAGTTAGGTTACAAAAGAGTTGAGTTGCCTGATAAAACATGTTTGTGTTAAGCAGAAAAGGTTGCGTTTGAACATCTAAGGTGCTTTAATTTCCTGAGATGAAAGAGTTGAAGATTTCCTCAGTGAAGGTCTGTTGTTAATTGTTCACGCTCAACTGAGTCTCACAAAAGACTAAGCGGGCATTGCAAATATAATCTGAGTATTATTTTCTAGAGTCGAACCACAGGGAATTAACCTATCAATTACTACTGTCAGATTCACTAAATTCACACAATCTGTTTTCCCAAACTTTCTGATTCACAATGGTTGATTTTCTAACAACTAAAGACTGAAAGTAATTAATAACTGAAAATTAACTAAACTTGATGTGCAAACAGTAGAAATAAAGTCTAAGGAAATGGTTTCCCCCGTTGGTAATTTCCTTGTTGTATATGTCTTATAACTACGATTTAGTTGTCTCTAACAATCATGAATGCTCAAGCTATCATAATTTTTTCTCAAGTAATTATGATAATCTACTAGACACACTTTCTCAAGCTACGCTAGCTAATTTCACAATACAACTCACTTAGATTGCACCCGGGGTTTCGTTATCTCTAATCCAACCCCTAAACCCTCGGTTATGACTCTCGTCTATACTCCGGGAGTGATGTTGTTCATACAATCACCTAAATATGCACTCTCTCTCAAGTAGATACATAATAAATAGGACAGATAATTAAGGGCCCTTTCAATTAATTCACAATCAAAACATAGATGAACAACTAGAGATTAACAACCAAATCCAATTATATTAATAAAACAACCAAGTCATCCCCAACGGGTTTCACCAAAACCTTAGATTAAGGTTTTTAGCTACTCATAACAATGGGAAAATAAACTACTAAAAGATTCATAATCGTAAATTGCAAGAAAAATAAAGAAGAATAAGAGTAATGATATTTTGGGTGATCTCTGTCACTTGTTTTCCTTGCCAAAGTACTCTCTAAAACATTACCTTCTTCCCTTGGGCGAGTTCTATTGTTTAAAATAGGGTTTTTGGCTAAGAATTCCGTGTTTTGCACTTCAGTCCCTCAATTTTACGCCTCCTACCGCGGTCCTACCCCGGTTACGTTAGGACCGCGGCCAAATCACCTCTCAGGATCCACAACACCTTCCTGCCATGGTCCGACCGCGGTTACGCCGGGACCGCGACAGTCCATCTCCAGTTCTAGTTTTGTGCATTTCGCATGGTGCACTTGGCGGATATTGTGCGATTGTCCTCTTTTCCTCCATAATTGATCTCAAAAGTACTCCATAGCCTTCTTAACCTGCAAAGCATGAAAAACACTAATCAGAGCATTTTATTATCACTTTTACCATAACAACTATACAAGAAAGTGGTTCTTTAGGGCTTAATTATAGTTCAATTCACCTATTATCAACACCCCACACTTAAATCTTTGCTCGTCTTCGAGCGAGTTGAACAACACTTCTAGGCTTAATCGTTCGATGCATTACCCAGTTTTATGTCACACCCGCCATTATGAAAGAACAACCTAAGCAGTGCAACAACCACACCTCAGATGAAGACTCTAATGTCATGCCACACTCGTGTTTACTCTAGTTACTCTAATAGAGGTGAAAACTTGTTTTTTCTTCCCGAGTCACATGCCCTCACATCACATTTTTGAGAGAAGTTCCACACATATAAAATCAAGCACAAGGAACTATAGATAGAAAGAATTCACTCACTCTCAACAAGAATATTCACATGCCACACAGATACACCATAAGCTTGCCCTTAGAGTAATACTCTACTAATCGAGTTGTTTTAGTCTAAGATCAAGAGGTCTTTATTTGGTTGTAATGTAGGCTAAGGGACGGGTAGGATATATTTGGATATAGTGACTAACCTCTCTAAGCACTTTTAATACATTCTTCCTTTATTCCGATTTCCCTATTCGGCCAGTCATTCTTCCACACTTGTTTCATAAGCTACCCCCACTTTCCTAGGTGCAACTGGCTTTTTCTTGCCATTCTCTATTTTAGGACCACCTATTTACAAGGTCCTTCTTCTATATTTCAATTTTTTTTTCAACTACCATTGCACCATTCAAGTATTTTCCTAATTTCCTTTTGCTACTCCCTTATCACCCCCACACTTTGACTTTTACATGATCTTTAACAATTCAAGTGCTTCTAGGAGGCAAAGGGTCAAACAGTCAAGCTATTCAACACATGGGATGTAGGTTATTGCAAGGTTATCAAAGAAACAGGCTTTTGGCTCAAAGGGGTTAACTATGGTGATACGTACATGTGGATTCATAATTAGACCAGCTACACAAATAAATGCCTCAATCATATCTAAGACCAAACAACTTCTATTTCGCTTTGCAAACACATCGAGCAAGTTCTAGGTATCGCATGCAAGCACAGAATACAGGTATTTCCTCACACACACTTGGCATGTAACTCATTCCGAATTAGTTTGTCAACACACTCACATGAGTGTTCAATCAAGACAAGGTGTGCACAACTAAGGCATAATTTACGAGTCTACAAACGAGCCTAGATGTCGCACCCTCAAGTTCGTTTAGTTATTAACAGGTGTGTACATTACAGGTTGCATTCCTGACCTTACCCATCTTAGTCCAAGAGAGTCTTCAGGGTCCTAAAAATATCAAAGAAAAATCTACCTAACCCAGTTCAAGAAAAGCCCTTGGAAAAGAACTGTGGGTCAAAAGAAAAACCAAGGGGGAATTACTACACTACCTAAAAAAAAAGTAAAAAACCTAAGTGGACTACTTCCCTCAAGAGTACTGTCCAAGTGGTCCGTCCTCAGGAAGAGTCCCCTACCTTTTTTAAAATCCGACTTTGACCCTCAAGAGACCCATCGACAACTGTCCATCGTTGGGCCAAGTCAGTTACTTGTAAGACGAGTACACCCAATTGTACACAACAACAAAGATACAGAACTACAACATGCTCGATGTATATGTACACTAATAATACCCCACTAAAGCAAGTCTCCCACCCTACACAAAAAGATTATGGCATGTCCCCATGTCATATCACAAATAAAGTGCAAAAGGGTATGAAGACTTCCCTGAGCATCAGTCGAAGTCGGAGACAGTGCTGGGGTCCACATGATAAGCCCTCCCCAAAGCACGGAACCAAGCCATCATCCGGTTCTCAGACCTGGCTTGCCGCTGAGACATGGCAGCAATACGCACATGTAGGCCATCAACTGAGGTGCGAAGATCTGCCACCTCTTCCTCCATAGAACGTAACATGGGCCTGTTGGACTGTGATCTAGAGAACCCTGCTTCAGTGTGGGGTCGCCGAGAGGATTAGGCTACCTCATAGGATCTCCTGGAAGGTGCCATGGGTGTTGTGGCGTCATCCTCATCATCAAGCTCAATAGTTGTGGGTGCATCTCTGCCCACTATGATCCTGGAAGCTCTGAATGGTGTTTTTGTGGGCAAAGCTCCATCTGTAGGACTGGTGGGGACACCTTTTAGCAGACACAACCTCATCACAAGTGAGGGAAAGTAAAACCCCTTAGATAGTAGAGATGACCGAAGGATCATTTCATCACCAATAATTCTCGCCGCATCAAAGTCTCTCTTGGTGACGAAGCACCACACCAATAGAGCCTGCAGGTGGTTCACATCTGTTGTGTTGCTTGTGGGCAAGAACCAGCTGCAAATGACGGTGAACCAGCATTTGGCATCATGTGTGAATGACTTGGAGTGAAGGGTAGTGTTTTCCTGTATCCAGATTGGTTGACCATCTGCGCAGATTGTCGCAATCATAGTGTCCCAAGAGACCCCTTGGGCGTCGTGGTAATGATCAATATCACCAGTAAACTGGGGCAACCGCAAGACCTGGCGAATCTTCCGAATTGAGGCATCCACTACCCTGCCCCGCACAATCACCTCCCGGCACAAATGTTTCGTGCAATTCGCATAGAACTCCCGGACTATCATCGGGTTTGCCATCTCAGGCTCATCAAACAAGAACTCCATCTCCCTCCGTCAGATTTCCTCATACATGTCTGCATTTTCCACACAGAGGGAAGCCCTGTCAACAGAAATCTCAGGGACAAAGGTTTTGGTGGCCTTAGCATGAAATGCGTCCTCCGCCCCCGGTGACTGGAACCTGGTGGCATCATGTGTTGGCATTTGGGAAGTGCTTGCCGCGCTCTTTTGCTTTTTTTGGGCCATATTACCTGGCCTGGGCCCGATCTGGGCTGCCACGGTCCTACTGCAGTTACGCTGGGACCACAGTAGACCACTTTCAGAAAGGGTGTTTGACCGCGGTCCGGCTGCAGTTACGCTGGGACCGCGGTCTGGGCATGTTCCTGCTACTCTTTTTTTTCATGAAGTTATGCATTACACTTACAAAAATTTGTGGGTTGCCTCCCATGCAGCGCCTGATTTAACGTCATAGCACGACGCAAGTAGTTGAGCTCTTACTCCTCATTCTCGTATTCGGGTTCTTTTAAATTGGTCACCATTGTATCCCCTTTTTCTGCAGCTATTCCAAGGTAATGTTTCAACCTTTGTCCATTGTCGGAGAATTTTCTTGTCCCGTCTTCCGACTCAATCTCAACAGCTCTACTTGCAAACATTTGCACCACTCTAAATGGCCCAGACCATCGGGACTTTAACTTACCCGGAAACAATCTCAACCGTGAATTATACAATAGTACCATGTCATCAGTTTTAAAGTCTCTGTCGACGATGTGCTTGTCATGAATTTTCTTCATTCGTTCCTTGTAGAGCCTCGTGCTTTCAAAGGCTTGATATCTAAATTCCTCTAGCTCATGCAACTCCGTCAGCCGATTTTGTCCAGCTGCTTCAGGATCCATGTTCAATTGCTTCAGTGCCCACCAAGCTCGATGTTCTAGCTCCACAGGCAGGTGACAGGCCTTACCAAATACAAACTTGTATGGTAACATACCTATTCGTGTTTTGAACGCAGTTCTATAGGCCCAGAGTACGTCATCAAGCTTCTTTGCCCAATCAGTTCGGGTGGCATTCACAGTCTTCGTTAGTACACTCTTTATCTCCCTATTGGATACTTCAACTTGTGCACTGGTCTGTGGATGGTAAGGAGTAGCCACCTTATGGCGCACATCATACTTAGCAAGTAATTTCTCGAAGGCTCTATTGCATAAGTGAGTGCCTCCGTCACCGATGATCGCTCCTGGTGTCCCAAACTGGGTGAATATGTTCTTTTTCAGAAATCCGACCACCACTCTTGCATCATTGGTGGGCAAGGCTGTAGCTTCCACCTATTTAGACACGTAATCCACCGCAACAAGTATGTACTTATTAACAAATGAGCTGACGAAGGGACCCATGAAGTCAATCCCCCAAACATCAAACACCTCTACTTCTTGAATTGGTTTCATTGGCATCTCATGGTGACGGGAAATGTTTCCCGTCCTCTGGCATTCATTGCAGCCCTTTACCCAGAGGTGTGCATCTCTAAACACAGTTGGCCAAAAAAATCCGACCTCTAGCACTTTCGTAGCTATTCTGACCCCTCCAAAATGTCCTCTATATGCTGATGCGTGACAAGCCTGCAAAATGGAAGATTTTTCTATCTCGGGGACAACAACTCCGGATAATGCTATCAACACATATTCAAAACAAATAAGGTTCATCCCAATAATACATGCGGCAATCACGAAAGAACATTTTCTTTTGGATAGGTGAAAAGTCATAGGGAACAATACCGCAGGCCAGGTAGTTTGCAAAATCTGCATACCATAGCGCATCCTCAAGACTGGCTGCGAGCAGCTGCTCGTCTGAAAAGGTTTCCAGAATATCTTCGACCTCGACTGATTTTTTAGTTCTATCAAGTCGTGATAGATGATCAGCGACTTCATTTTCTGTCCCCTTACAGTCACGAATTTCGAGGTCGAATTCTTGCAACAGCAGCACCCAATGAATCAGGCGCGGCTTAGACTCCTTTTTCTCATTGAGGTACCTGAGAGCTGCATGATCAGTACACACAATTACCTTAGAACCAATCAGATATGATCGGAATTTGTCAAAAGCAAACAAAACTGCCATCATCTCCTTCTCCGTCATTGTGTGTGAGCACGTGATTTTTGCCCTATATGGATTACTCCCAGAAATTCAAAATAAAATAACTTCTTTCAGTGTTTGAAATTTTGTGGATCTTTGTTGATTGTTTGCATTTTTATCTGTGCATTTTAGTTGTCATAATTCATAAAAATACAAAAATATCTTGCATTTAGGGTTTTAATTTCACATTTTAGGATTGATTAGAAATTAATTGTTTCACAAAATAGAAAATCACAAAATACGATGTAATTTGCACTTTTAATTTTAGGTTTTATTTTTGAGTAGTTTTGTGTTAATTTGTTTTAACTAATTGTGTTAATTGTTATTTTGGGTTTAATTAGTTTTTTTTTAGTTAGTTAATTCAGTTGTAGGAATTAATTTAGATTTATGTTTAATTTTAAAATGAAAAGAAATTTAAAAAAAAGAGAGGAAGAAAAGAGAAAATGAAAAGATTTTGGAAAAGAAATGAAAGTTGGGCCAAATTTGCTCATCCCAAACGAATCCGCCCAAATTACTGTGGTCCAGGCCCAAAAACTCACCACTACCCAGTCCAGTTCCTCGTCCCCAAAACGACGTCGTCTCGTGTCATCAAATCTGGGCCATCCGTCCACTCTAATCCAACGGTCCAGTCCCATTCTTTGATCTTAAATAAAACTGTCCGAATATTTGCAAAACCCTAAAGACCACTTCTCCTTCCTCGTACCCCTGTAACGCCACCACACTCCGCCGCAAGCCGCCGGCCGAAAATCGCCTACGCCGGTGATGATGCTCCAAATCACCTCAAATTTACACCCCATGCTCCTCTCCTCCTCCCCTTTCCATATCCATGGCCATCTTCCCTCAAAGATCAACCAAAACCTTCGAATGTTAGATCGAAATCTCGGCCAAAAACTCTACCTCTTCCAAATCCGACCAAAATTATACCCTACAGTCTCCTGGACCTCCTCATTCCGAAACCCAAGCCAAAACCTTTCAAATCTAAGTAAAACTTCACAAATTTCGGATCTAGGGTTGCTGTCAAAGTTATTGGAATTTCTAGGGTTGGCCAGTGCTTGCATGGTTTTAAAATTGTATTATGTGTTTATTCTTGGTAAGAACAGACACATAATATTATTTGAAGACGCGTGTGAATTCAGTTGAGTTGAAGACTCAAATCAGTGAGTTTTGATCTTCTCCCTTCTTCTTTGTTTAATTTTGTCTTTTTCTACGATTGCTTCTATCCTCATAATTTTTTATTTCTAGTTTAATTTTTGTCTAGGATGATTCTGCCTACATAGTTTCTGATTTTAGTTGATTCTGTGATTCATATTTGATTTCATGAATAATTTCTGACCTGAATTACACTTTAGTTACCATTTTTCTACTAATTGGTCAATGATTAGTTCTTAGAATTTCAATTGAATTTTTGTTCTGTTGTTCGTGTCGTTTGGATTTTGCTTAATCTGATTTGGTTTGAATCTTAACTTTCATTGAGTTGATAATTGGAAGTTGATGCTACCATTTTAGTTGTGACCTTAGTTTAAATTTAGCCTTAGGGTTTGAATGTTAATTAGGAGTTAATTTCAGTAGGATTAGTTAGTTCGCTTGTTAGGTAATGTTGGGTTAGTATTTAGTTAATATTGACTCACCATGGTATGCTGAAACTAAGGGGTTGGGTTTAATTGATATGGATAAGTAATTTCAGACTAGTAAAAGGGTAGTTTAGGGAATTCTATTTAGGGAATCTAGCAATAACTGATTTAGAACTCCCTAAAAGTTTCTAGGTGGGGTTCAAAGTGAAACTTCAGGAAAATTGGTAAGATAACTTGAAACACAAGTCAGCCTTTAGGGACATTTAAGCAAAAAAGAAAATTAAAAAAGGACTACAGAGGAAAAACTAAAAATCTAAAATTTCCCTTAGCTTTGCCTATAAAAAGCAGTCCCTTTTGCCTTAATTGAGAGGTTTTCAATCTCTGAAAAATTCCCCCCAAAATTCCCACAAGTTCTAGAAGCTGAAAATTTGAATTTCAGATCCAAAACTAGATCTGGAATTCTAAAGCTCTTTTCATCTCAAAAATCCTTGAAAAAATCCGAAAAAACATAACATAAAACTCCAAAAAATGCTGCTATATTGAAGTTCTTAGGTTACTTTCGAGTTTTAGCGTGTTAAATTGCATCTTCTAGCTTGGATAAGTATACATTTCTGTTTGTTGAAGTTCAGGGGTTTTCCTGGGTCCATTTCCAAGTCTGTTTGGTCTTTATTGGGGTTTAGTTTGGTTATTTCACTGGTGTCATCTGCTCGAGTCAATTTCTGAGTTTTTGGACGTGATTTTGCTGCTTCCTGTTGAAGTTTTGCACTGCTATTTACTCGCTGCTGACTTTGCCTTCTTCTCTCATTTGGTTTCAATTCAAGGTACAAAATCCTGAATCCATGACAATGTATGCCTGATTTTGAGAAGAAATAGAAGCCTCGAATTGATTCCTTGCTGGCTATTTTAATTATTTCTATCCTGCCTATGCTCATAGCGTAGATTAATTAGAATGTGTATAACTGAAAGTTGTAAGTAATCTGGACTATATGAACTGCTGCCTCTCAGATTTGTGTGAGCATTATGAGTTGAACACTAACTGTAGTTAATTTCACTGTAGGGTGATAGAACAATTTCATGATTAGTTGTAGTTAATTTCCTGTCCACTACATTATACATCTGTGTAAAAAATGACTCAGTCACAAGATGAAACTTCCAATTGTTATTTTCATTTTTTTAAATCTGTAATAGAGCTATTCGGAATCTAAAATAAGTATGTTAGGAAAATTTAAAGGTCATAATAGTTAAACTATGTAATCAAGTTGTTTAGTTTATACATTTGAGGCTTACTTTCATGATTATTCTGTTAAATCCAGTCTATGTTTCCAGGTTTTTTTAACCCTTAGTGATAAACGAGGTTTAATCCACTGTTGGTATCCAGAAACTCACTAGTAGATAAATAGATAAGGAAATCTGAGCTTTAGAATTAAAAATCAAATCTGCTCGGTTTAGATGTCAAGCTGTTTTGGGTTTTATTGAGATGATTAAGTTTAATGAGGGCCGAAATTCCATGTGTAAAGGTTTAAAAACAGAAATCAGTATTTCGATATAGAGATTGCCAATGTTCAAGTAAGTATGTGTGGATTTTAATATTGTCAGGCATCGACTTGAATAAGTAGCTCAATTACTTGCAAATTGTTAGGTCCAGGCCTGAAACTTGACTGTATAAAGCCCAACTGGAATCTGATTGTGTACTCTCTCTACCTGGGCTAAGCTTGAAGCCCAAAGAATATTGCAGAGGTTTTGAATTGTATGAAAAGCATGGATCTACAGTATAGTAGTTCTTGAGTAATGCCCAACTAATTAGGCCCTTTTACAGATAAACTCAATAGAAAATAATAGTTTGCTTTAGGATATCCTTAAAATAAACGAGGTGCGCCGCGCCAAATAAAATCATAAATTGCGTGGCCTTCTTTAACTACTTCTTTACAAATATTTTAGACTGCGGGACGTGCCATTTAGTGAATTTCATGGCTTCCCGCAAAGCTAATAATACGCTAGTTGCTTTAGGCCCGACATTTAATAATATTACCTTCTTAAACTCGGGTGCACATTTATGTGACCCAAATCCAAATCCCAACGAAGTTGAAATGTGTCAAAAACCATGGGTGCATTTATGTGACGTGGTTCGAGATGTGTTTTCACGACGTTGCAATTCTCTTTAAACTGATAAATGAAAGTGGTTCAAGGTTAAAAAGCACATAGATTGAAACATGTACTAAAATCAAATAAATAAGCCAAATATGACAGTTGAGCGACCGTGCTAGAACCACGGAATCCGGGAATGCCTAACACCTTCTCTCGGGTTAACAGAATTCCTTACTCGGATTTCTGGTTCGCGGACTGTTAAATAGAGTCATTTTTTCGTCGATTCGGGATTCCAAACTGGTGACTTGGGACACCATAAATCTCCCAAGTGGCGACTCTGAATTTTAATAAACAAATCCAGTTTTGATTGTTTTCTAATTGGAAAAAACTCCTTTACGCCCTTGCGGGGTGTAGGTAAAAAGGAGGTGTGACAGCTCTGGCGACTCTGCTGGGGATACAAACCCAGAACTTTGGTTCAGGTTTTAATAGTTTGAGCTTACAATAATTGTTATATTTGGTTTTATCCGATTTTCCTACATGTTTCATGCTAAATGTGCTAAATGCTTTACCGTTTTGATATTATCGGGAATGTATATAAACTGTGACGAAACCCTTCTCTTCTGATCTCCGGGGATGTGCTCACTGGTTGAGACTCCCTATTCTGTTAGTGTCATACCCTAAAATAAGAAAGAGGCCGGACAAGTTACTAAGCCGGATGGCCTTTTGGTTCCCGGTACAAAGCCCCCTCCTCGACTCGAGTTGTCTGCTCGGGTACACAATCTAGAACACATACCCAGGTTTTAAACCTAGAATAACTTGACTTCATACCGGATCCCTAGTAGGAACGCTTATTTTCATAACGTACATATGACTTAGGGGACTCAACACAGGGGTTGGGTCCGTCTAGGACAAGTAACCTGAAATGAAAAAGACCATCCTGATGCATATTACGTGTTGCGTGTACATTTATTTATCCCGGACTTGCATGCTGACTGGCTTTTGAATATTTGGGAAAAATTGAAAAAAAAAGAGAAATAGCAGTATAGAGAGTTAATTACCTATTTTAGAGAAAATCAATGTCCAAATAGTGCCGAAATTCTGTCGGATTTTTGAGAAAAATGAATGAAAAAGAAAAGTGTTTATTTTAGTTTGTTTTAATTGCCAATGAAAAAGAAAAACAAAAAGAGTTTATTTTCAAAATAGTTTGTTTTATGTGTCACTTAAAAAAATATATATAAAAAAGAGTCTAGTGCATTTGCCAACGAAAAAGAGTCTTGTTTTCAAAAAATAGTTAGTTTTATTTGCCCGAACTACGCCGGTATGATTCTCACCAGACGTGAGATACGATGTAAAACCTCAACGGGTCCTACCTCCCCTTTGCAAAAATAGCCCAAAAACGATAAAATTTTTTTAATTTTGTCATGAATAAGTCAGGTGACGCCATTCTTGTCAAAAATAGCCGAATGTCCCTAAAAAGGCGCCGGAAGGCTGTTTTTGCAAGAACAGCTACTTTGGGTCATTTTCAACGGTTAGCGAGCACAACCTTAAAAGCTTCTCCTCTAAGTGCTAAAAGGCCGTATCCGCAAAACCGGCTGTTTGTTTTAAATTGGAAATTCGAACAAAAATAGTGTTATTTTTTCCTTTTAGGTCAAAATAAGTGATTAAATCACCTTAATAAATGTGCAGGATGAGCACGATTCAAAATGAACCATTCTCAATCATGAATAAAATCCCTCTGGAGTTGCGTGTGTGGTGGAACAATCTAGGTGGAGAAGGGCAAGACGAGGTTAATAAGTATTTGAAAGGTCTTACTGGTTTGTTAGAGATTATGCCTCGGGGAGACATCATAAGAGCATTGGTCACATGTTGGGTCCCGGCACACAATGTGTTCCATTTTTCGGACTTTGAACTCACCCCGACCCTAGAGGAAATAGCTGGATACATCGGAAGTGCCGAGTTTCCTTTAAGGCACAAGTACTTGGTTGCCCGAAGAACCGTAGCTATACACAGATTCTTAGACTCGCTGAAGCTAATCAGGACGCTCCACAATCCGGATTTGGCAAACGGCTTTTGTACTCCTCACTTCATATACCACAGATATGGCCACATAGGCGGGTTCAATAACCCGAAAAGCAAGATATGTAGCAAAGGAAACCGGCAAAAATGGGAGGAACATAGACGTTTTGTTTTTATGGTGGTCTTTTTGGGGCTTTTGGTATTTCCGAGGAAAGATGGAAACATTGACATAAAAATAGTCGGGGTCGTCAGCACTTTAATGACTCAAGCCAAAAGCACTCTTGCGCCCATGATAGTAGCTAAAATCTTCCGTGCTCTTACAGCCTGCAAAGCCGGAGGAGACTTCTTTGAGGGGTGCAATCTATGGTTGCAAATGTGGATGACCGAACACCTATGCCATCGTCCTCAGTTCCTGAGTTATGGGCCTACAGAAAAGACCTGTATAGAAGAGTTTTATATGAGGATTAAGGGGGTCAGCTTGCCTGAAGGAGTCACGGAATGGACATCATGCTTTCGGTCCCTCACTGACAGTCAAATAGAGTGGACGTTTGGGTGGTTACCTGTTGACGAAATCATATATATGTCAGCAGAGGGGCCGCACTTCCTCTTGATAGGTCTTAAGAACATTCAGCCTTATGCTCCATATCGGGTTTTAAGGCAACTCGGGAGATGCCAAGTAGTGCCAAACAACGACGATCTTAGTGTCCAAGTGGTTGAGATTGGTCCTGATGGTCAGTTTCCTGAAGCAAGAGTCCGTCAGATCTGGAGCGAATGTCAATACTTGGCGGAAAACACTTGTGTGCGGGATCAATCTAAAGGAGAAGTTTCACCCGGGTATCATGCTTGGTATCGAAGGGAAGTTGCATTTGGGAGGCCAGCCAAAAGACCTCACCTCCAGGATTTTGCTGAGTCATCACAAGAACAATGGGCCTGGTTAGCTAAAGAAAATTAATACATAACAAAAATAGGAAAATTGGAAAGGCAAGTCCGAGACCTCCAGTTTGAAAATAGTGTGCAAGCCGCACCCGATGAGGGTGAGAAGAAGAAATTGGCCAAAGAGAATGAAGCCTTACGAGCCCAAATTAAAAAGATGAAGATAGCGGCCGAAAATCACGTTAGGAGTGTCAAGGATACAAAACTTATAGAAAATCTAAGGCAAAAAGTGAATGACTACAGTTTTGACCTCAACAAAGCAGAAAAAGAATTAGCCGGGGTTCACAAACAATTGGCTAAAAACGCAGAAGAATGAGCCCGCATGGTTAAGCAGTTGAAAGAAGAGCATGATAATGAGGTCACGGGGTTAAAGGAAAGGGTCATCGCCACAGAAAATAAAATGACCAAACAGGCGAAAGAGTTCAAGATTGAAAGAGAGCATTTATACACGGCATTGGAATGATTAGAAATGGATTTGCAACTACTCCAGGAACAAAACCAGGTAGCCGAGCAGACTTTGGAGGCTAGGGCCCAATAGATAGGGCGGTTGCTTCAAGAAAAAGGCAGGATCAGAGAAAGAATCTTAACCGTTGCTCACTACATTACTCGGAAATGCCAAGTGTGCGAGAACATGACTCGCACCACCTTCTTTGCATCGGTGATGATATTTGTGAAGCAGATAATGAGTGACTTGGACAGACTTCAGAGGGAACTTGCATATAGGCCCGCGGCGAGACCGAACGATGTCCCGCAGGCACCGGGAGCTTTAATGTATTCATGAGTGTCATTTGAATCTGTATTTCCTTTTCTACTAGAGTCTGTTAGTTGTTTGAGTCTGCATTTTCTTTTCACTAGGAGTCTGTTAGTTGATTGAGTCTGTATTTTCTTTCGAAATAGAATAGTTGACGGTGGAGTCTGTAGTTCTTTTTACCATCAGAGTCTGTTAGTTGTGTTAATCTTGAGTCTTTGTAATCGAAGTATTTGCTATCAATAAAATTGAAAATTCCAAAAACATTTTGCTTCCATTTTGCATTTTATTTTCACGAACTATGTTTGGTCTGATTCATGCGGGGTCATGATACGTAGGCAGTCTCTATAAGATTCGACCGTAACCAAATGAAAAATGAAAAAAAAAGGAAAAACAGGAAAAATAATGAAAAGAAAGAGGTGAAAAGCAAGTGAGGAAAGAAAAACAAAGAGAGAAAAGAAAAACAAAAGAGAAAATAGGAAACCAAATGAAAGAAACATCGGTAAAACAAGAGGGAGTGAGAAAATAAGAACAAAGAGGAAATAAAGGCAAGAGCGAGAATAAAGAAAAGAGGAAGGGAAACAAAAACCACACAAAGTTGCAAACAAGAAAAGTCGGGATGACGCAAGCGGTCAAGCAAATGCATAATAGAATCCGTTAACTGCTTAGGTGAATTCATTCCCCAAAAGTGCGGTTATCAAATATGTTACTGCCCTAACCATTAACCAAGTTGTTGTTGATCTTGAGTCCAGGCAGGTGGTTAGTTGATTGGCATTCTGGCAACTCATTCTTACAACACCCGGTCAAAAGACAAACTGAACATGACAGGCGAGGAATCAGATACCAGTATTGTGGACCCGTCAAAAGAGGTAGAGGTGGTGGATGTTAATGCAATGAGGGAGGAAATGTATAAGTTGAGGCAGCAAATGGCCGAAATGCATCAGGCTTGGGCCAAGGGTCAGCCGGCGCCAGTTTATCCTGCCAATCCAGCATATATCCCACATTTGGCTCAGTCTCAGGAACCTCCTACTGTGAATTCATCTCCAGTTTTCCCTTTCTACCAATAGAGCTATGGCACCACCTCCTACCCTCCCCAAGAACAAAATCCTCCTCCACCAATCACCCCTATCTTTGTGGCGCCCCCACCTGCCACACTGCAAAGATCTTCTAGTGAGCCACTATTTTAGGCTCATGACAGCCAATACTACCCTCCTGAGCCTACCTTTAAAGCTCCTGAGCCATTTTCCTACACCCCTCACTTTGAGCTCCCGGTGGAAACTGAAAAGCCGCTTAAGAACCCGGAGCAGGAAGAGATGTTTCGAAAAGTAAAAAGCCTGGAGCAGCCCTTCAGGAACATGTAAGGATTGGGTGGCCAAGTCAGTGTGGCCTATAAGGATTTGTGTCTGTTCCCGAATGTTCAGTTACCAGTAGGGTTCAAAATGCCTAAGTTCGATATGTATGACGGGCATGGTAACCCGGTAGCCCACCTGAGGGGATTCTACAAAAAAATTAGAGGGGTGGGTAGAAAAGATGAATTACTGATGGCGTACTTCAGCTAGAGTCTGAGTGGGTCTGCATTGGAGTGGTATACATGACAGGACCATAGTAGGTGGTACACCTGGGATGACTTGGCACAAGCATTCGCCTGCCATTTTCAGTACAATCTAGAAATTGTTCCAGATCGTCTGTAACTGATAAAACTTGAGAAGAAGCCCGTGGAGATATTCAAGGAGTATGGGTTCCACTGGAGAGAACAGGCCGCGAGGGTCGACCCTCCGATGAAAGACAACGAGATGGTTGATTACTTTTTGCAGGCTTTGGAGCCGACTTACTTTGGTCACCTGGTAACAGCAATTGGCAAGTCTTTTAATGAAGTTGTGAAAATGGGAGGCATGGTCAAGGAAGGACTTAAGACCAATAAAATCATGAGCTATTCAGCGATCAAAGCAACCACCCAGGCCATCCAAAGCGGCATTGGGGGCGTGCTCGGGAAAAAAAAGAAAGAAGAGGTTGCAACAGTTGAGTCCGGAGCTTGGTCCAGATCTAGAGGCCCTTCACCCTACTACAACTAACCCCGACCCCTCCACAAAAATTACCCATACACTCCATATATCCCCCGACAACACTATTACCCACCGCCAGATCCATATTTTTCCGTCCACCATGCTCAAACTTATACCCAACCTCCGGCTCACGTGCAATGGCATGCACCGGCTCTCCAAAACTCATACCCAGCTCCACAAAACACCTATCCACCCCTAAGAGCCTACAGAAATCCCCTCGGAGTAGGTCACCGACCAAACCCAGCCTTAAATAATGAGAGATTACAGAAGCAAAAGACTTTCACTCCATTGGGAGAATCATATACCACTCTTTTTCACAAATTGAGGCAGTTAGGTCTGTTGAATCCAATTGAGCCCAAAATGACAAACCCCCTTCCTAGAAATCTAGACCACTCAGTAAGTTGTGAATACTGTTCGGGGGCCCCCGGACATGATACAGAGAAGTGTTGGAAGCTAAAGATAGCGGTGCAGGAGCTCATTGACACTCATCGGATCGAGGTTCAGGCCCCAGATGCACCAAATATTAACCAGAATCCGTTGCCGACTCATCGCGAGACCCATATGATTGAGTTAGTACAAAAAAAAGAACACAAGAAGCCTTCGCAAACCATAATGATGATCAGGGCTAGTAAAGACAGACGAAATGAGAAATCAACTAGTGGAAGGACATTGATCAAGGTGGAGGAAACAGTTAGTGTACCAGTTATGGTTATACAGAAAGAGTTTTCAAGCAATGTTGCAGTTAACTGAGAACCAGTTGTGGTGGAAAAAGAGCCTTCGAGCAGTGTTGCAGTAAAGCAAGAACCAGCTAAAGTGGTGGTGCCGGGAGAAGTTGCCAAGCCCGTTGTGATCGTAAAAGGTGCTCGCATGGAGCCTGTTATTATCAAGCCAGTGATTCAGTTACCAATAATCAGTGAGAAGGTCGTTCCATGGAATTACGGTCGGGTGACAGTAATGTATAAGGGAAAGGAAGTTAAAGAAGAAGTTTGTGAAACTCATGGGCTGACTCGTTCAGGAAGATGTTTTGCCCCTGAGGAATTGAGAAGAGCTAAAATTGCCAAAGATAATCCAGTGCCCGTAAAGAAAGCCGTAACTGAAGAAGAGGAGGAAGAATTCTTGAAGAATATGAAGGCGCAATATTACTCCATTGTAGAACAGTTGAGGAAGACCCCGGCACAGATCTCATTGCTATCATTATTGATCCATTCAGACGAGCATCACCGGGCATTGATGAAAATTCTGAATGAAGCCCATGTTCCGGATAAGATCTCTGTGAACCATCTGGAGAAAAGAGCAAATAAGATTTTTGAGGTCAATAGGGTTACATTCTCTGATGATGAGCTATCGTTTGAAGGCACTGAGCATAATATAGCACTCTACCTCACGGTGAAATGCGAAGACTCTGTGGTCACCCGGGTGCTGATTGACAATGGGTCCAGTGCAAACATCTGCCCTATCTCCACCCTGGACAAGCTAAAGGTGGACAGTGAGAGAATCCACAAGAATAGCATTTGCGTGCGAGGATTTGACGGAGGAGGAAAGGACACAGTAGGGGATATAGTATTAGAACTAACGATAGGACCCGTTGAATTACTATGGAGTTCCAGGTGCTCGACGTGGCTGTTTCTTACAATCTCTTTTAGGCCGACCCTGGATTTATGCAGCAAAATCAGTTCCATCTACCTTGCATCAGATGGTCAAGTTCGAATGGGACAGACAGGATATTGTAGTGCATGGTGAAGACAATATGTGCGCTTTAAGTGATGCCATTGTGCCTTTCATAGAAGTTGACGATGACAAAGGGCCATGGGTCTACCAAGTCTTTGACACGATCTCAGTGGAAAAGATCCTGAAAGAGGAGTCTATTCCTGGGCCAAAGGTAGATGTTACATCCATCATGGTGGCTTCGAAAATGTTGAAGAACGGGTTCATACCGGGCAAAGGTTTGGGTGCTGCTCTTCAAGGCATTGTGCAGCCAGTTTCTCTTCCCAAGAATCTGGATACTTTTGGTTTAGGGTTCAAGCCCCCAGCTGCGGATGTAAGGCGGGCCCGCAAAATGAAGAAGAGAGCATGGGTCCTTCCCAAGCCAATCCCACGTTTGTCCAAATCGTTCGTCAGGCCGGGTATCAGAAAGCAACTGTTGTCAAAAGTTTCTGAGTCATTAATTAGTGCTGATGGAGACTTGGACAAAAGGTTCGAAAGGATGTTCGCTGAGGTTAACATGGTTGAGGCCGGGGAAGGGTCAAGCAAGGCAAATGTGCAGTTTTTCGGACCACGTGCAAAAGTCAACAACTGGGAAGCTACTCCTCTTCCTACTCGAAGGGAGTCTTGGTAGTGGGTTTTGATTTTCTTTTGTTGTCTAGATTATTCCAGGGTTTGTAATTCAGATATTATGTTTCGTCCAATTGGATGTGTTAAAGCCCTGTTATCTTTATATTCAATGAAATGCAATTGTCTTTCTTTCTTCATTCCTAATTTTGTTTCTGTTTTCTTTTCTTCTCTGTATAGTTCTTTTTATGCTGATATCAATGACATGACATGCATGAGGAATCTTCGGTCCAGTTTTAAAAGCCAATCTAACTCGGAAATAATAATACAAGAAATTGAGTATAATGATGAGTTGGAATACGATGATGACGAGTCCTATGAAGAGATTAGTAAAGAATTAAGCCATTTTGAGGAAAAACCCAAACCTAACCTAAATGACACAGAAAAAGTTAATCTAGGAGACCAAGATAATGTCCGTGAAACTAAAATAAGTGTTCATTTGGAACCGCAACTCAAGAAGGAGATAATAAGTGTTCATCTGCCCACTGACCCTGCACTCCCTCCTGTCAAGCAGAAGCTGAGAAAGTTCAAAACGGATATAAGTGTAAAGATCAAAGAAGAGATCACCAAGCAGTTCGAGGCGAAAGACATTCAGGTCACGCGGTATCCCACCTGGCTAGCCAATGTTGTGCCTGTGCCAAAAAAGGATGGCAAGACCAGGGTGTGTGTTGATTATCGAGATCTTAACAAGGCAAGTCCAAAAGACAATTTCCCACTGCCGAACATCCACATATTGATTGATAATTGTGCCAAACATGAGATTGGTTCTTTTGTGGATTGTTACGCGGGGTACCACCAGATCTTAATGGATGAGGAGGATGCAGAAAACATGGCATTCATCATGCCATGGGGAACATACTGTTATCGGGTCATGCCGTTTGGTTTGAAAAATACCGGGGCAACTTATATGAGAGCAATGACAACAATATTCCATGATATGATGCACAAGGAAATTGAGGTGTACGTGGATGATGTGATCGTGAAGTCTAGAAGGCAATCTGACCATGTCAGGGATCTGAGGAAGTTCTTCCAAAGGCTTTGCAGGTATAATCTCAAGCTCAATCCTACAAAGTGCGCTTTCGGGGTGCCATCTGGAAAGTTGTTGGGGTTTATAGTCAGCCACCGGGGTATTGAACTAGACCCGTCAAAGATCAAGGCTATTCAGGAATTGCCACCTCCGAGGAACATGACTGAGGTGATGAGTTTGGTGGGGAGATTGAAATATATCAGCAGGTTCATTGCTCAGCTCACGACAACTTGTGAGCCAATCTTCAAACTGTTAAAGAAAGACGTTGCGAACAAGTGGACTGACGAATGTCAGGCAGCATTTGATAAGATTAAGGAGTACTTGGCCAGTCCACATGTGTTGGTCCCGCCGGAGCCGGGAAGACCCTTAATTCTTTATCTGATAGTTTTGGATAACTCTTTTGGTTGTGTATTGGGGCAACACGACATCACGGGAAAGAAAGAGCAAGCGATTTATTACCTCAGCAAGAAGTTCACATCTTACGAGGTGAAGTACACTCAACTCGAGAGGACGTGTTGTGCCTTAACCTGGGTAGCACAGAAACTGAAACATTACTTGTCATCATATACCACCTATATCTCATCTCTCGGTTGGACCCATTGAAGTAAATTTTTTAGAAGCCCATGCCCACAGGAAGGCTTGCAAAGTGGCAGATCCTGCTTACAAAATTTGAAATTGTCTACGTGACCCGGACCGCAATAAAAGCACAGGCCTTGGCGGATCATTTGGCCAAGAATCCAGTTGATGAGGATTATGAACCCTTGAAGACTCATTTCCCTGATGAAGAGGCGATGCACATTGATGAGTGGGAACAAGTTGAGAAGTCAGGATGGAAACTTTTCTTTGATGGGGCTGCCAACATGAAAGACGTGGGGATAGAAGCAGTACTTATTTCTGAAACAGGGCAGCACTACCCTGTTACAGCTCAGCTTCGCTTTTATTGTACTAATAATATTGCAGAATATGAGGCATGTATCTTGGGTCTGAGGGTAGCTATAGATATGGGTGTCTAGGAAGTCTTGGTCATGGGTGACTCGGACCTACTGGTGTACCAAATTCAAAAAGAATGGGAAACACGGGACTTGAAGCTTATACCGTACCGATAATTTTTGCATGATCTTTGTCAACAATTTTAATCAGTAGAGTTCAGGCACATTCCAAGGATTCATAATGAGGTTGCCGATGTGCTGGCCACTTTGGCGTTAATGTTGCATCATCCGGATACGGCTTATGTGGACCCTTTACAGATTCAGGTTCGTGATCAGTATGCCTATTGTAATATGGTTGAAGAAGAATTTGACGGTGATCCGTGGTTTCATGACATCAAGGAATATATCACGATGGGGGTGTATCCGGTACAAGCCACAGGTGACCAGAAAAGAACAATTCAACGGTTGGCGAGCGGGTTTTTCTTTAGTGGAGGAGTGTTGTACAAATGAACTCCAGATCTCGGATTGTTAAGATGCATTGATGCGAGGCAGGCCGCAGCTATCATGACTGAGGTACATTCCGGAGTTTGTGGACCGCATATGAGTGGGTACGTTCTGGCAAAGAAGATTCTCCGAGCGCGGTACGTACGCAAATGTCATCAGTGCCAAGTGCATGGAGATTTGATTCATTCTCCACCATCAGAATTACACACGATGTCCGCACCGTGGCCTTTTATTGCATGGGGCATGGATGTCGTTGGGCCTATTGAGCCAACAGCGTCAAATGGGCACAGGTTCATTTTAGTGGCTATAGATTATTTTACCAAGTGGGTAGAGGCTAAAATGTTCAAGTCCGTAACCAAGAAAGCTGTGGTGGATTTTGTGCATTCAAACATTATCTGTCGGTTTGGGATACCAAAGGTGATCATTACATACAATGGATCTAATCTCAATAGTCATTTGATAAAAGAGACATGTGAGCAGTTCAAGATTACCCATCGTAATTCTACCCCATACCGCCCTAGGGCAAATGGTGCGGTTGAAGCGGCCAACAAGAATATAAAGAAAATACTTCGGAAAATGGTAGAGGGTTCTAGACAGTGGCATGAAAAGTTGCCTTTTGCATTGTTAGGGTAACACACCACTGTTCAAACTTCAGTAGGGGCGACTCCTTATTCGTTGGTGTATGGCACCGAAGCAGTGATACCCGCAGAAGTGGAAATCCCGTCCCTTCGAATCATCGCGGAGGCTGAGATCGATGATGGTGAATGGGTGAAAACCCGCTTGGAACAGTTGAGCTTAATCGATGAGAAAATATTGGCATCAGTGTGTCATGGCCAATTGTATCAACAAAGAATGGCAAGAGCGTACAACAAGAAAGTGCATCCGAGGAAGTTTGAAGTGGGACAGTTAGTGCTGAGACGTATTTTGCCTCATTGGGCTGAAGCAAAAGGAAAGTTCGCCCCAAACTGGCAGGGGCCATTTGTTGTAACCAGAGTATTGTCTAATGGTGCACTATATCTAACAGATGTGGAAGGAAAATGTGTAGAAATGGCTATCAATTCCGATGCAGTCAAGAGATACTATGTATGATTTCTTTATTTGATTGTACTTGTTTGTATTTGGCATATTTTGAAGATTGAAATGATGAAGGCGTTTTGTTCTGCTATCTAAACACTTTATCCCTTGTCACCCCTTTGAGCCTTGTTTATTTTCTTTCTTTCATAACCCTCTTTCAGAATCAATGGCATAATTCAGAAACACAAGTGCGGAGGAAAAGTAAGTGAAGAAGAAAAAGGGAGGAAAAAGAGCAAAAAAAAAGAAGAAGAAGAAAGAAGAAAAGAAAGAAAGAAAAAAAAGAAAGAAGAAAAGAAAGAAAGAAAAGAAAGAAAGAAAAGAAAAGAAAAGAAAGAAAAATGAAAAAAGAAAGGAAAAGACGAATAGAAAACAGAAAAGAAATGAAGAGAAAGAAAATCACAACAAGGTAATTTCTATGACCTGAACTACGTTTGACTTGATCCCGAAAGGGTACGTAGGCAGCCTCTCTCTGAGTTTCAGTCACACCAAAACAAAAATCCAAAAGTCCCCAAGCGAGAAACTGGGGCAGAAGTTGTCTTTGTTGTGAAAGATCTGATTCTGAAAGTTGTAATTTTAACCCATTTTGAATTTTTTTTAGCCTTTTATACCCTTCTTTTCTAAACCTGTCCAAAAGCCCACATTACGGTCCAAAGAAAGACCTTCTAATCAGTCTTTGAGAAATGCCAAGTCAAGCAGGTAAAAGGTAATCCATGCCAGGGGCAACACTCTGGTGCAAGCAGGAAAGATAAAAATGAGAGTCATATTGGTGAAAACCCTCACGGGCACCGTAAGGCGATGGGAGCTGAGAGAAATAAAAAATGAGTGAGTCTTATTGGTGAAAATATTCACAGGCACCGTAAGGCGATGTGAGTTGAGAGAAATTGAAATGAAAGAGTCTTATTGGTGAAAACCCTCACGGGTACCTTGAGGCAAAAGTGAGTTAAGAAGTGAACAAATGGGAGAGGTCTGTTGGTGGAAAATTATTTTAAGGCACCGCAGGATGAACAAGGTCAAGGTTTGGGTAAAGTAGTCAAGTTATGGAAATTCTGAGGCAACGAGGTATGGCAAGTGGAAGTTGATTGGTTGAACAGATTGGGCCGATTAGTCCGAAATGCATGTCATGATCATTGGTACCAGCTGTTCCGATCAGATAAGTTTCTTTTCCTTCTCTTTTTAGCAGTCATCCGATTTTGGATTCTTCGTATCCTTAACTCGTAATATCATTGCATTTCATTTTCTTTTGGGGTTTATCTGTCTAAAGATGTTTCAATGTTAGTTTTGTTCAAAGCAAGTAAAAGGGATTTCAAAGCTCACTACCAGTTCCCAAAATTGCAAAGCACAGCGTGGTCAGAACATGTTAAAGACAACATGATAAAAGATGGAATATAGGGAATCACCGGAAGTTTCATCGGTGGAATGATTGGGTAATGTCGTGGGAAATAAAAAATTCAGATAAAGGGGTCAGAGGTGTGAAACAACAGCATGGTATAGAACACTTGGGCTGTCGAAGGTCATGGGGTCTGAAAGTCCGTTAGAAGGTCAAGCGGTTCAGGGCCAAGTTCAGGGAAGCATGTCAAAGCAAAACATGGCTGCGGGGACATCCTCAACAAGAATGCCATCAACTAACCACCATTTTAAACTGACAAAATTTTCTTTGATTGAAACATGGGCAGAAAAATTCGGTTGTTTCGGAGGAACTCTCCGTGAGGGCAAAACAAGCATTAATTAGGTTTGACCGTAAATTGTGGTTTGATCAAAATACAAAATAATCATGAATAGCATAGGGGAATATAAGTTGGTTTCAAAGTTTGCATGTTCAAAATAAGATTCAATTAGGAGTTATCAGGACCTTCCTGGATAATAGGACTTAGCTTTCAAAATTCTTAGTAATAGTTGGCATAATGATTCAGTTAACACACACCTATGTACCCAGCTTCCAAACTGGGGTAGAAAATTTTCGTTGTTTTTTCTATTTTGTTGAAGTCAGGAGCCCGCCTGGAGAACAGAGGCATTTATTTCAAGTTTTAGCAATCAAGAGCCCGCCTGTAGAACAGAGGCATATATTTTCAAGTTTTGAAGTCGGGAGTCCGCCCGTAGAACAGAGGCATGTAGTTTCAAGTTTTGAAGTAGGGAGCCCGCCCGTAGAACAGAGGCATGTAGTTTCAAGTTTTGAAGTCGGGAGCCCGCCCGTAAAACAGAGGCATATATTTTCCAGTTTTGAAGTCGGGAGCCCGCCCGTAGAACAGAGGCATGTATTTTTAAGTTTTGAGTTAGGATCCCGCCCGTAGAACAGAGGCATATATTTTCAAGTTTTGAAATCGGGAGCCGGCCCGTAGAACAGAGGCATATATTTTCAAGTTTTGAAGTCGGGAGCCCGCCCGTAGAACAGAGGCATGTAGTTTCAAGTTTTGAAGTCGGGAGCCCGTCCGTAGAACAAAGGCATGTAGTTTCAAGTTTTAAAGTAGGGAGCCCGCCCGTAGAACAGAGGCATATCTTTTCAAGTGTTGAAGTCGGGAGCCCGCCCGAAGAACAGAGGCATATATTTTCAAGTGTTGAAGTTGGGAGCCCGCCCGCAGAACAGAGGCATATATTTTCAAGTGTTGAAGTTGGGAGCCCGCCCGCAGAACAGAGGCATATATTTTCAAGTGTTGAAGTTGGGAGCCCGCCCGCAGAACAGAGGCATATATTTTCAAGTGTTGAAGTTGGGAGCCCGCCCGCAGAACAGAGGCATATATTTTCAAGTGTTGAAGTTGGGAGCCCGCCCGCAGAACAGAGGCATATATTTTCAAGTGTTGAAGTTGGGAGCCCGCCCGCAGAACAGAGGCATATATTTTCAAGTGTTGAAGTTGGGAGCCCGCCCGCAGAACAGAGGCATATATTTTCAAGTGTTGAAGTTGGGAGCCCGCCCGCAGAACAGAGGCATATATTTTCAAGTGTTGAAGTTGGGAGCCCGCCCGCAGAACAGAGGCATATATTTTCAAGTGTTGAAGTTGGGAGCCCGCCCGCAGAACAGAGGCATATATTTTCAAGTGTTGAAGTTGGGAGCCCGCCCGCAGAACAGAGGCATATATTTTCAAGTGTTGAAGTTGGGAGCCCGCCCGCAGAACAGAGGCATATATTTTCAAGTGTTGAAGTTGGGAGCCCGCCCGCAGAACAGAGGCATATATTTTCAAGTGTTGAAGTTGGGAGCCCGCCCGCAGAACAGAGGCATATATTTTCAAGTGTTGAAGTTGGGAGCCCGCCCGCAGAACAGAGGCATATATTTTCAAGTGTTGAAGTTGGGAGCCCGCCCGCAGAACAGAGGCATATATTTTCAAGTGTTGAAGTTGGGAGCCCGCCCGCAGAACAGAGGCATATATTTTCAAGTGTTGAAGTTGGGAGCCCGCCCGCAGAACAGAGGCATATATTTTCAAGTGTTGAAGTTGGGAGCCCGCCCGCAGAACAGAGGCATATATTTTCAAGTGTTGAAGTTGGGAGCCCGCCCGCAGAACAGAGGCATATATTTTCAAGTGTTGAAGTTGGGAGCCCGCCCGCAGAACAGAGGCATATATTTTCAAGTGTTGAAGTTGGGAGCCCGCCCGCAGAACAGAGGCATATATTTTCAAGTGTTGAAGTTGGGAGCCCGCCCGCAGAACAGAGGCATATATTTTCAAGTGTTGAAGTTGGGAGCCCGCCCGCAGAACAGAGGCATATATTTTCAAGTGTTGAAGTTGGGAGCCCGCCCGCAGAACAGAGGCATATATTTTCAAGTGTTGAAGTTGGGAGCCCGCCCGCAGAACAGAGGCATATATTTTCAAGTGTTGAAGTTGGGAGCCCGCCCGCAGAACAGAGGCATATATTTTCAAGTGTTGAAGTTGGGAGCCCGCCCGCAGAACAGAGGCATATATTTTCAAGTGTTGAAGTTGGGAGCCCGCCCGCAGAACAGAGGCATATATTTTCAAGTGTTGAAGTTGGGAGCCCGCCCGCAGAACAGAGGCATATATTTTCAAGTGTTGAAGTTGGGAGCCCGCCCGCAGAACAGAGGCATATATTTTCAAGTGTTGAAGTTGGGAGCCCGCCCGCAGAACAGAGGCATATATTTTCAAGTGTTGAAGTTGGGAGCCCGCCCGCAGAACAGAGGCATATATTTTCAAGTGTTGAAGTTGGGAGCCCGCCCGCAGAACAGAGGCATATATTTTCAAGTGTTGAAGTTGGGAGCCCGCCCGCAGAACAGAGGCATATATTTTCAAGTGTTGAAGTTGGGAGCCCGCCCGCAGAACAGAGGCATATATTTTCAAGTGTTGAAGTTGGGAGCCCGCCCGCAGAACAGAGGCATATATTTTCAAGTGTTGAAGTTGGGAGCCCGCCCGCAGAACAGAGGCATATATTTTCAAGTGTTGAAGTTGGGAGCCCGCCCGCAGAACAGAGGCATATATTTTCAAGTGTTGAAGTTGGGAGCCCGCCCGCAGAACAGAGGCATATATTTTCAAGTGTTGAAGTTGGGAGCCCGCCCGCAGAACAGAGGCATATATTTTCAAGTGTTGAAGTTGGGAGCCCGCCCGCAGAACAGAGGCATATATTTTCAAGTGTTGAAGTTGGGAGCCCGCCCGCAGAACAGAGGCATATATTTTCAAGTGTTGAAGTTGGGAGCCCGCCCGCAGAACAGAGGCATATATTTTCAAGTGTTGAAGTTGGGAGCCCGCCCGCAGAACAGAGGCATATATTTTCAAGTGTTGAAGTTGGGAGCCCGCCCGCAGAACAGAGGCATATATTTTCAAGTGTTGAAGTTGGGAGCCCGCCCGCAGAACAGAGGCATATATTTTCAAGTGTTGAAGTTGGGAGCCCGCCCGCAGAACAGAGGCATATATTTTCAAGTGTTGAAGTTGGGAGCCCGCCCGCAGAACAGAGGCATATATTTTCAAGTGTTGAAGTTGGGAGCCCGCCCGCAGAACAGAGGCATATATTTTCAAGTTTTGAAGTCGGGAGCCCGCCCGTAGAATAGAGGCATATATTTTCAAGTTTTGAAGTCGGGAGCCCGCCCGTAGAACAGAGGCATATCTTTTCAAGTGTTGAAGTTGGGAGCCCGCCCGTAGAACAGAGGCATATATTTTCAAGTTTTGAAGTCGGGAGCCCGCCCGTAGAACAGAGGCATATATTTTCAAGTTTTGAAGTCGGGAGCCCGCCCGTAGAACAGAGGCATATATTTTCAGGTGTTGAAGTCGGGAGCCCGCCCGTAGAACAGAGGCATATATTTTCAAGTGTTGAAGTCTGGAGCCCTCCCGTATAACAGAGGCATATATTTTTCAAGTGTTGAAGTCGGGAGCCCGCCCGTATAACAGAGGAATACATTCAAGTTCAGCAGTCTGAAGGAAAGGAAAAACATATCAGTTTACAATTCAAACCGGCAACAATGGACACCTAGAGGATGCAAGACAACAAGGCAACAAGAAATACGAGGGCAAGTTTGAAGAATCTAGATAGGATTTTTGTAATTCCTAGATCATAGCTTAGTCTAGATTCTTTTTATCTTGACATGGTGTAATAAGGGCGGTCAACAAGCAGTAGCAGTAGCAGTAGCAGTAGCAGCAACAGTGAAATTACAGCTCCTAGTAGTCCCAGCTACCAGACATTCCCGAACTACACTGACCCGATTCCTTTTTAGCCAAGGATATGTAGGCAACCTCAGGAGCAGGGTGCGGTCAAATCTTTCAAAAATGCTTCACACAGAGTATTCGAACAGGCAAAAATTGCTCGAGTCCGCTCACTTATCTTTGCACGGAAACTCTTCGTGTTCCCGAGCAAAGAGGGACAGCTGTGAGCACGTGATTTTTGCCCTATATGGATTACTCCCAGAAATTCAAAATAAAATAACTTCTTTCAGTGTTTGAAATTTTGTGGATCTTTGTTGATTGTTTGCATTTTTATCTGTGCATTTTAGTTGTCATAATTCATAAAAATACAAAAATATCTTGTATTTAGGGTTTTAATTTCACAGTTTTTGATTTATTAGAAATTAATTGTTTCACAAAATAGAAAATCACAAAATACAGTGTAATTTGCACTTTTAATTTTAGTTTTGATTTTTGAGCAGTTTTGTGTTAATTTTTTTAACTAATTGTGTTAATTGTTATTTTGGGTTTAATTAGTTTTTTTTAGTTAGTTAATTCAGTTGTAGGAATTAATTTAGATTTATGTTTAATTTTAAAATGAAAAGAAATTAAAAAAAAGAGAGAAAGAAAAGAGAAAATGAAAAGATTTTGGAAAAGAAATGAAAGTTGGGCCAAATTTGCTCATCTCAAATGAATCCGCCCAAATTACTGTGGTCCAGGCCCAAAAACTCACCACTACCCGATCCAGTTTCTCGTCCCCAAAACGACGTCGTCTCGTGTCATCAAATCTGGGCCATCCGTCCACTCTAATCCAACGGTCCAGTCCCATTCTCTGATCTTAAATAAAACTGTCCGAATATTTGCAAAACCCTAAAGACCACTTCTCCTTCCTCGTACCCCTGTAACGCCACCACACTCCGCCGTAAGCCGCCGGCCGAAAATTGCCTCCGCCGGCGGCGGTGCTTCAAATCACCCCAAATTTACACCCCATGCTCCTCCCCTCTTCCCCTTTCCATATCCATGGCCATCTTCCCTCAAAGATCAACCAAAACCTTTGAATCTTAGATCGAAATCTCGGCCAAAAACTCTACCTCTTCCAAATCAGACCAAAATTTTACCCTACAGTCTCCTGGACCTCCTCATTTCGAAACCCAAGCCAAAACCTTTCTAATCTAAGTAAAACTTCACAAATTTCGGATCTAGGGTTGCTGTCAAAGTTATTGGAATTTCTAGGGTTGGCCAGTGCTTGCATGGTTTTAAAATTGTATTATGTGTTTGTTCTTGGTAAGAACAAACACATAATATTATTTAAAGACCACGTGTGAATTCAGTCGAGTTGAAGACTCAAATCAGTGAGTTTTGTTCTTCTCCCTTCTTCTTTGTTTAATTTTGTCCTTTTCTACGATTGCTTCTGTCCTCATAATTTTTTATTTCTAGTTTAATTTTCGTCTAGGATGATTCTACCTACATAGTTTCTGATTTTAATTGATTCTGTGATTCATATTTGATTTCATGAATAATTTCTGACCTGAATTACACTTTAGTTCCCATTTTTCTACTGATTGGCCAATGATTAGTTCTTAGAATTTCAACTGGATTTCTATTCTATTCTTCGTGTCGCTTGGATTTTGCTTAATCTAATTTGGTTTGAATCTTAACTTTCATTGAGTTGATATTTGGAAGTTGATGCTACCATTTTAATTGTGACCTTAGTTTAAATTTTGCCTTAGGGTTTGAATGTTAATTAGGAGTTAATTTCAGTAGGATTAGTTAGTTCACTTGTTAGGTAATGTTGGGTTAGTATTTAGTTAATATTGACTCACGATGGTAAGCTGAAACTAAGGGGTTGGGTTTAATTGATATGGATCAGTAATTTCAGACTAGTAAAAGGGTAGTTTAGGGAATTCCATTTAGGGAATCTAGCAATAACTAATTTAGAACTCCCTAGAAGTTTCTAGGTGGGGTTCAAAGTGAATGTTCAGGAAAATTGGTAAGATAACTTGAAACACAAATCAGCCTTTAGGGACATTTAGGCAAAAACAAAAATCGAAAAAGGACTACAATGGAAAAACTGAAAATCTGAAATTTCCCTTAGCTTTGCCTATAAAAGGCAGTCCCCTTTGCCTTAATGGAGAGGTTTTCAATCTTTGAAAATTCCCCCCCAAAAATCCCACAAGTTCTAGAAGCTGAAAATTTGAATTTCAGATCCAAAACTAGATCTGGAATTCTAAAGCTCTTTTCATCTCAAAAATCCTTGAAAAAATCCGAAAAAACATAATAGAAAACTCCAAAAAATGCTGCTATATTGAAGTTCTTAGGTTACTTTCGAGTTTTAGCGTGTTAAATTGCATCTTCTAGCTTGGATAAGTATACATTTCTATTTGTTGAAGTTTAGGGGTTTTCCTGGGTCCATTTCCAAGTATTTTTGGTCTTTATTGGGGTTTAGTTTGGTTATTTCACTGGTGTCATCTGCTCGAGTCAATTTCTGGGTTTTTGGACGTGATTTTGCTGCTTCCTGTTGAAGTTTTGCACTGCTATTTACTCGCTGCTGACTTTGCCTTCTTCTCTCGTTTGGTTTCAATTCCAGGTACAAAATCCTGAATCCATGACAATATATGCCTGATTTTGAGATGAAATAGAAGCCTCGAATTGATTCCTTGCTGGCTATTTTTATTATTTCTATCCTGCCTATGCTCATAAATTAGATTAATTAGAACGTGAATAATTGAAAGTTGTAAGTAATCTGGACTGTATTTGGACTGTATGAACTGTTGCCTCTCAGATTTGTATGAGCGTTATGAGTTGAACACTAGCTATAGTTAATTTCATTGTAGGGTGATAGAACAATTTCATTATTAGTTGTAGTTAATTTCCTGTCCACTACCTTATACATCTGTGTAAAAAATGACTCAGTCACAAGATGAAACTTCCAATAGTTATTTTCATTTTTTTAATCTATAATGGAGCTGTTCGGAATCTTAAATAAGTATGTTAGTAAAATTTGAAGGTCATAATAGTTAAAACATGTAATCAAGCTGTTTAGTTTATACATTTGAGGCTTAAGTTCATGATTATTCTGTTAAATCCAGTCCATGTTTCCAGGTTTTATTTTACCCTTAGTGATAAATGAGGTTTAATCCACTGTCAATATCCAGAAACTCACTAGTAGATAAATAGATAAGGAAATCTGAGCTTTAGAATTAAAAATCAAATCTGCTCGGTTTAGATGTCAAGTTGTTTTGGGTTTTATTGAGATGATTAAGTTTAATGAGGGCCGAAATTCCATGTGTAAAGGTTTAAAATAAACGAGGTGCGCCGCGCCAAATAAAATCACAAATTGCGTGGCCCTCTTTAACTACTTCTTTAAAAATATTTTAGACCTCGGGACGTGCCATTTAGCGAATTTCATGGCTTCCCGCAAAGCTAATAATACGATAGTTGCTTTAGGCCCGACATTTAATAATATTACCTTCTTAAACTCGAGTGCACATTTATGTGACCTAAATCCAAGTCCCAACAAAGTTGAAATATGTCAAAAATCACAGGTGCATTTATGTGACGTGGTTCGAGACGTGTTTTCACGACGTTGCAATTCTCTTTAAACTGATAAATGAAAGCGGTTCAAGGTTAAAAAGCACATAGATTGAAACATGTACTAAAATCAAATAAATAAGACAAATATGACAGTTGAGCGACCGTGCTAGAACCATGGAACCCGGGAATGCCTAACACCTTCTCCCGGGTTAACAGAATTCCTTACTCAAATTTTTGGTTCGCGGACTGTTAAACAGAGTCATTTTTTTCCTCGATTTGGGATTCCAAACCGGTGACTTGGGGTACCATAAATCTCCCAAGTGGCGACTCTGAATTTTAATAAACAAATCCCGTTTCGATTGTCCTTTAATTGGAAAAACTCCTTTACGCCCTTGCGGGGTGTAGGTAAAAAGGAGGTATGACACTGTGTAGTTGAGCTGTGCACCGCTTAGCGTTCTGCTTGCGTAGTAAATCGGGTGCATCAGCTTATATTTTCGCTGCCCCAAGACTGCTCTTATAGCATAGTCGCTGGCATCACACATGAGCTCAAATGGTTGCTCCCACTTGGGAGCAACAATGATGGGTACAATTATCAACTTCTTCTTCAGTTCCTCAAATGCCAACCTGCAATCATTAGAAAACACAAAGGGCTGATCCTTTTCAAGGAGTTTGCATAATGGGTTAGCAATTTTGGAAAAGTCTTTTATGAAACGCCGGTAGAACCCGGCGTGACCAAGGAAACTTCTTACCGCCTTGACTGAAGTGGGCGGTGGTAACTTCTTAATCACGTCAAACTTAGCATGGTCGACCTCAATTCCTTTTCTGGACACTCGATGTCCCAGGACTATCCCTTCTTGTACCATAAAATGGCACTTCTCCCAGTTTAGCACTAAGTTTGTCTCCACTCATCTTTTGAGCACTCTGCTTAAGTTGTGAAGACAGTCTTCGAATGAATCTCCCACCACGGAGAAATCATCCATAAAGATCTGTTGGCCCAAGATCAGTTGAAGTTTTGAAGAATGACAAACGAACTCAGAGAAGGACCAGGTTCATTTTAGGAGACATAGTTGTTATGGCCCATACACATGAGATGCACGTGAAGAAGATAAGTCCTTGGGATCAAGCAGCAATATCTTGATGAATATCTTCTAAACTGATTGAAAAGATTTCATATAGGATAAGGAGTTGAAGTCTCCTTATGAAAAGAGAATTACATCCGGATCAAGAATATGGATTAGGAGTTAGAGTTGTTCTTGGACTCGAATTGAAAAAGGATCCACAATTCGAGTTCTTATCAAACTCTGGTTACTAACTCTATAAATATAACGATTGTTCTCTTTTACAGGTGATTGCACATAAGCTGAAGTTAAACCAAACTGAGAGCAAAAGAGCTAGGAGATTTTTGCAAGCAATTTGTGTGTGATACAAGTGTGCAAATCTGAAGCTACAAGAACTAAGTGTGAAGAACCAATTCCATTGTGTCTTTCTTTATTTCTAGTTAAATTGTAGTAGATGTTTTAATATTGTACCTTTCAGCTTTCTTAGAAGCAATTGTATTAGGTGCATTGAGTATTCAAGTTAGAGTTAACTTGAAAGTGTCGCAACAGTTGAGGCTGTGTGCTACACTGGGATTAGAGTTAATCGTTAGGTTTACAAATAGTTTTGTAAATGCTGTTTTTGGCTCATTGAAGTTTAGTGGAAGTTTAGGAAAATCCTACTGAGTAGTAACTCATGGTTTTTTCACCTTTTGAGCCAGGTGTTTTCCACGTAAAAATCTCTGTGTTCTTTATTTCTGTATTTTAATTCCGCAAACAGTAGAAGTTAGAACACCTAGAAGAACCAGGTTCTTCTAGGTGCAAAAATTAGTTACCACACAAATCACCCCCTCCCTCTTATGTGGCATTGACGTCTAAAACATCAATTGGTATCAGAGCAGGTTATCCTTGAAGAGGCTAACATCTTAGGAGAAGATAAAAAATGAGTGCACCACCTGGGAAGTGGGAAGGGCAATCCACTGCCAGACCTCCACTTTTCAATGGTTTGTATTACTCTTGGTGGAAGAACAGAATGAGAGATCATATCATAAGGGAAGACTATGAACAAAGGATATAATTACTGATGGTCCTCTAGCTACCACTAAGAAGAATGCAAAAGGAATTGATGTGCCAAAAACAAGGGCTGATTGTACTGCTGAGGATCTGAAGAAAAGGGAGAAAAATGCTAAAGCCAAGAAGTGGCTAGTGTGTGGACTAGGACCAGATGAGTACAGCATGATTCAAAGTTGTACAACTGCTAAGGAAATATGGGATACTCTACAAGTGGCTCACGAAGGAACACCTCAAGTGAAAAGGTCAAGAGGAACTCTTTTGTATTCTCAATATGAGAATTTCACTATGAAGGAAGGAGAAACTATCCAGGAGATGTATACTAGATTCACTACTCTGACTAATGAGCTTGAATCTCTTGGAAGGACCATCCTTGAAGAAGACAAGGTTGAAAAGATTTTGACAAGAGTTCTACCAGTCACTTGGGAAAGCAAGATCACTGCCATTCAGGAATCCAAGAATATTGCTACCCTTAGGCTGGATGAACTAATTGGAAACTTAACTGCCTATGAAATTAGGAGACAAATAATGAAGATAGATACCCCCAAAAAGGAGAGAAGTTTAACTCTCAGAATCACTGAAGGTGCAGATTTGGAAGATGATGAAATAGCCATAATCACTAGGGATTTCAAGAAGTATCTGATGAGAGGAAAGAGTGCTTCAAGAAGTACAAACTTCAACAAAGCAATAGCTCCAGAGAAACAGACCAATGAAGGCTGCTATAAGTGTGGTAAGACTGATCACATGATCAAAAATTGTCCTCAATGGGATATTGAGTGAAAGAAAGAAAGAGCTGAAAGAAGAAACAGGAAGAAGGAACATGTTCAACCATAAAGAAACAAAGGTTCAACTAAGGCTATGGTTGCTGCTTGGGGAGAAACATATGATGAGGACTCTGAAGATGAAGCTGAGGAGAATCAAGCTCTAATGGACATTGGAGAATTAGAAAATGAACAAGAGGTAAGTATTCTTCATCTCAAAGACAAGATCAAATTCTTGTCTAAAGAAAGGCTAGTTGAACTCTTAACAGACTTCATTGATGAGTCTGAGATAATTAATAATGAAAAGGAAGTTCTGTCTAGGGAATGTGTGATTTTAAAAGCTAAACGTAAAAGTCTAGAGTCTAGGGCCAATGAGAGTGATAACAAAAATGCTGAGTTGAAGAACCAGGTTCTTGAACTTGACAACAGTGTCTTGGAACTTAGATCTGAAAATCTGAAACTGAAATTCGGAACAGGAAAGAAGATAGCTGATCACACATATCTTACCCTAGAAGAAAATTTAGGAAAAATGAAGGATGAATTATATAATAAAGATAAATTCATCAAAATCTTAAAAGAAGATCTAGGAAAGGTAAAACATAAACTAGACAGAACTTGCAAGTGGAACAAAGCATCTGATGCTCTCTCTTGGTTGCAAGAGCATCACAGCAATAACAAAAGAGGACTTGGCTATGGAACTCAAGCTCCTAAATGGGATCCAAAAAGCAAGTACCTCACTCTTCCTGAAAATAAAATCTGCACACACTGTGGCAAGACTGGCCATTACAAATATGAGTGCAATGAAAAAGAGAACAACTCTTTTGTTAAAGAAAAGAATAAATTGCCTGAATGGTCAAGAAGGAATTTAATCCATCCTTTTGCCTATAGAAAGGGACCCAAACTAGTTTGGGTTCCTAAGACTAACCCCTGATTTCATTTTGTAGGTTCAAGTGAAAGGGAGGAGCCAAATATGGTATATGGACAGTGGCTGCTCAAAACACATAACTGGGGACAAGGACCAGTTCCTTTCACTTGAGAACCTAAAAGGAGGTAATGTCTCCTTTGGTAATAGAAAGAAATGTGAGATCATTGGGGTTGGTAAGGTAGGCAAGACTGATTCTCATTCCATAGAGAATGTCTACTTGATAGTTGGCTTGAAATATAGCGTAATAAGTGTGTCACAACTGTGTGGCAGAGGTAATCTTGTAGCTTTTACCTCCACCAATTGCTTTGTGATTAATCTTATCACTTATAAAATTATTTTGCAGGGAAAAATAGTTAACAATATTTATATTGTAGATTTTTCAACTCTTTCAGAAAATGAACTCACACGCTTAAGTGTGTTGGTTAATGATCCCCTCCTATGGAACAAAAGACTTGGTCATGCTAGTCTGAATCAGCTAAACAAATTAGTCTCCAAGGACTTGGTTGTAGGTTTACCTAATATCATGTTCAAGGAAGACAAAGTTTGTGAGGCATGTGCAAGGGGGAAGCAGGTAAGGCCATCCTTTAAAACCAAGAAAATGGTGAGTATGTCCAAGACGTTGGAACTGGTTCATATGGATCTATGTGGTCCAATGAGAACCATGAGCAGAGGTGGAAAGAAATATGTAATGGTGCTAGTTGATGACTATTCCAGATTCACCTAGATTTTATTTCTAACCTCTAAAGCTGAAGCATTTGACATGTTCTCTGCATTTGTTAGAAAAACTCAGAAACAATTAGGAAATCAACTTGCATCCATTAGGTCTGATCATGGAACTGAGTTTGAAAACTCTAAGTTTGCTGAATTTTGTGATGAAAATAGCATAGATCATAATTTCTCTGCCCCTAGGACTCCACAAAAAAATGGTGTAGTTGAAAGGAAAAATAGAACTCTTGAGGATATGGCCAGAACAATATTATTATCTAGAAAATTACCTCACAGTTTCTGGGCAAAGGCTGTTAACACTGCATGCCACATCATAAATAGATGCATGACCAGACCACTAGTAGAGAAGACTCCCTATGAGTTACTTAAAGGGAGAAAACCAAACATATCTCATCTTAGGGCTTTTGGTTGCAAGTGCTATGTGCACAATAATGGAAAAGACTCTCTAGGAAAGTTTGATCCCAGAAGTGATGAGGGAGTATTCTTGGGATATTCTTCACATAGTAAAGCTTATAAAGTTTATAATAAAAGAACACTGTGTGTAGAAGAGAGTGTGCATGTAGTATTTGATAAAACTAACATTCTTTCTGAGAGACATGAACAAGAGGCTGAATCATCAACTCAAGGCAAAGTGGTCCCTGCAGAAGGAACAGGTAATGGAACAGGTTCATCCTTACAGGGCAACCTGACAGGGGGAAGAAATTAAAAGGGAATTGAAATAAACCCCTTAAAGGAACTTGGTCATGAACTTGTTCCTCATCAAATTGCTGAAACATCCAGCAGAAGCCAGATGGTTGTAAAACCTCACAAGTATCAAAGTTCTCATCCCATTGAGAACACTCTCACTAATCCGACTTCTGGAGTCAAAACCAGATCACAATTAAAGAAACTGTGTGCTTTTGATGCTTTCTTATCTATTATTGAACCTAAAAATATTTTTGAGGCTTTGCAGGATGCAGATTGGGTAAATGCAATGCAAGATGAGTTAAACGAGTTTGAGAGAAGTCAAGTTTGGCACCTAGTTCCTAGACCCAAGGACAGATCAGTCATTGGTACCAAATGGATCTTTAGGAACAAACTTGATGAAGATGGAACTGTCACAAGGAACAAGGCAAGATTGGTAGTCCAAGGCTATAGCCAAGAGGAAGGGATAAACTATGATGAGACCTTTGCCCCAATTGCAAGACTAGAGGAAATCAGACTCCTCAATGCCTTTGCAGCACATATGGAATTCACTCTCCATCAGATGGATGTCAAAAGTGCCTTCTTAAATGGCTATCTCAAGGAGGAAGTGTTTGTGAAACAACCTCCAGGATTTGAAAGAAAGGAATGTCCTGAGCATGTGTACAAGCTGGACAAAGCTCTATATAGGCTCAAACAGGCCACAAGAGCTTTGTATGAACGACTATCAAAATTCCTACTGGAGTGTGGGTACAAAAGAGGTGAAATTGACAGCACTTTGTTCCGAAGGGAAAAAGGTAAAGACCTTCTTGTTGTACAGATATATGTTGATGACATAATTTTTGGGGCCACTACTGAAAGGTTGAGTAAGGACTCTGCAAAATTAATGGGAAGTGAGTTTGAAATGAGTATGATGGGTGAACTAAATTTCTTCCTAGGCTTGCAGATCAAACAAAGTCCAAATGGAACCATGATTCATCA
>MU733619.1:76877-92485 GCA_026770625.1 Nicotiana glauca
AGTTGTTCTTGGACTCGAATTGACAAAGGATCCACAATTCGAGTTCTTATCAAACTATGGTTACTAACTCTATAAATATAACGATTGTTCTTTTTTACAGGTGATTGCACATAAGCTGAAGTTAAACCAAATTGAGAGCAAAAGAGCTAGGCGATTTTTGCAAGCAATTTGTGTGTGATACAAGTGTGCAAATCTGAAGCTACAAGAACTAAGTGTGAAGAACCAATTCCATTGTGTCTTTCTTTATTTCTAGTTCAATTGTAGTAGGTGTTCTAATATTATACCTTTCAGCTTTCTTAGAAGCAATTGTATTAGGTGCATTGAGTATTCAAGTTAGAGTTAACTTGAAAGTGTCGCAACAGTTAAGGCTGTGTGCTACACTGGGATTAGAGTTAATCCTTAGGTTTACAAATAGTTTTGTAAATGCTGTTTTTGGATCATTGAAGTTTAGTGGAAGTTTGGGAAAATCCTAATGAGTAGTAGGTCATGATTTTTTCACCTTTTGAGCCAGGTGTTTTTCACGTAAAAATCTCTGTGTTCTTTATTTATGTATTTTAATTTCGCAAACAGTAGAAGTTAGAACACCTAGAAGAACCAGGTTCTTCCAGTGCAAAAATTAGGTACCACACAAATCACCCCCCTCTTGTGTGGCATTGACGTCTAAAACATCAATACCTCCATAATATCCTCCACCATATCTGTGAAGATGGCTAGCATGCATCGTTGAAAAGTCGTTGGTGCATTGTAAAGCCCAAAGGGCATTCTCCGAAAGGCAAAGATGCCATACAGATAGGTGAAGGATGTTTCTCTCTATCATCGGGGGCTATTGATATCTGATTGTACCTCGAATATCCATCTAAGAAATAAAAGTGTGATATTCCAACCAGCCTATCCAACATTTGGTCAATGAAGGGCAAGGGAAAGTGGTCCTTTCGGGTGGCAGTGTTCAATTTCTTGTAATCCATGCAGATTCGCCACCCTGTGACTGTACGAGTTGAGATCAACTCATAGTTGTCATTTTTCACAACAGTCATTCCCCCCTTTTTCGGAACACATTGGACAGGACTGACCCAATTACTATCAGAGATGGGGAAAATGATTCCTGCATCCAACCATTTGATCACCTCTTTCTTTATAACTTCTTTCATGTTAGGGTTCAGCCTTCGCTGATGTTCTTTGGAAGGTCTGTGCCCCTCATCCAGGAGAATCTTATGCATACAGAAGGCTGGGCTGATACCCTTTATGTCTGCCATGGTCCAACCAATGGCAGTCTTGTTATCATGCAGTACCTGTAAGAGCTTCTCTACCTGCACATATAGCAAACAAGATGATATAATAACAGGTAAGGTCGAATCAAGGCCTAGGAATGCATACCTGAGGTGATCTGGGATTGGCTTCAGCTCCAGCTTGGGTGGTTCCTCTATTGATGGCTTGGCTGAAGGAGTGACCCTTTTCTCCAGCTCAAGGGACTCGAACTGAGGTTCCCTTGACCAAATCCCTTGGCCTTCCAATGCCATCACCCATTCAGCTAACCCCTCACCATCCATTTCTTCTAAATTCGTCAGGCATGCCTCCAATGGATCTCTGACAGTTAGGGTCCTATGATCTTCTTGCAGAATTACATCCACTGCCTCCACTAGAGAGAAATTTGCATATTCGCTGGGTCTCCTCATTGATTGCTGAACATTGAATATGACTTCTTCATCGTTCAATCTCATTTTAAGTTCCCCAGTCTCACAGTCTATCAGTGCTCTCCTAATGGCTAAAAATGGCCTCCCCAAAATGAGGGGTATCTCCTCATCCACCTGACAATCCAAAATCACAAAGTCTGTAGGGAACACGAACTTCCCCACTTGCACCAGCACATCATCAAGAATACCAGTTGGTCTTTTCACAGTGCGATCAGCCAGCTATAGCAGCATAGAAGTCGGCTTGGCTCTGTCGATGCCCAATTTGGTGTACACTGCCAGTGGCATCAGATTTATGTTGGCTCCCAAATCACACAATGCCTTTGCAAAGGCATAACTCCCTATGGTGCATAGAATAGTAAAGCTACTTGGATCGGACATCTTTTGGGCCATTGGTTTTGCCACCACTGCATTGCAGGTCTGTGTCAGAGTTACGGTGGATAGATCCTGTAAATCAAACTTCTGTGACACTAGATCCTTCATCATCTTGGCATAACTGGGCATCTCCCTCAAGGCATCCATCAGAGGAATATTCAACTGAATTTGTCGCAACATCTCCATGAACTTTTTGTATTGGTCTGCCTTCTTTTGTTTGACTAGTCTCTGAGGGAAGGATACAGGTGTCATCCTTTGTGCATTGTTTGCTGGCTTTTCTCTAGTTGGATTTTCAGGCACAAGAGGTGTCGCCTGCTCTGCAACTTGCTCGGTCTCCTTTTCTTTGCCTTTTTCCTCCTGACTCTGCTCAACCACTACTTCAGTGAGTTCTGTTAGTTCTCCTACCTCTAATTGAACTGGAGTAGCTGGTGTAGTATTCTTGCTTGCTTGTGCAATTTCCTGCTCTCTATCTAAATCTCTACCATTCCTGAGACTGACTGCCATCAACTGATTAGGGTTTTGCTCCTTGGGGTTTATGTTTGGGTCTGCAGGTAAAGTTCTTGGAGGACGGTTGTTCAAAGCCATGGACAGCTGACCCAGCTGCGTTTCAACATTCTTAATGGCTGAATCATGCACTGCCAATTTTTCCTGCACTTTATTATTTGTCCCAATGAGTTGCTGAAGCATACCCCTAATCTCTACCATATTGTTATCTTGCTGCTGAGGGGGTGGTTGATAAACCAATTGCTGCTGATTTTGCTGTGGATAACCCTGTAGTTTCTTAGTTTCTGATAAGGCACTGGCACTAATTGGTTTTGAGGGTGCATACCCCCAGGCTGCTGCATATTAGGCCTGTACCGCTGATTTTGCTGCGGTCTCCACTGTTGTGCTCCTTGTCTCTGACCCCCATAGTTCTTGACATAATTCATATCTTCCCGGACCCCTTGATTTTCACATTCTCTGCTCCACGAACACACATAGGACTGATTAATACACGGTGTACATAGTCCTCCATTCGTCGTATCAACGATGTGCACCTGTTTTGTACCCATCTCATCAATCTTCTTTGTCAGTAAGCTCATCTGGGTCAGGAGTGTGGCCATGTTCTCTTCCTGTGAATTATTGGGATCAAGTGGAACTGAATGCACTATGGGTGCCAGTGTTGCACCTCAAGTCATCCACCCCGCATTTTGTGATATCTTATCGAGGAGAATTTTGCACTCGGTGAATGTTTTTCTTAATAAAGCACCTCCAGCTAAAGCATCCTCATTCACTTTCAAGTTGTCAGCTAGAATCTCTGGCCGAGCATCTGGTCTGGAATGCCATGATGAGGACACTTCACAAGCATCCCTTTAAATCTCTCCCAAGTTTCTTGAAAGGACTCAGTGGGATGCTGCCTATACTGCAATATGTCATCAATCTGCTGTGCAGTCTTGTTGGGCGGATAAAACTTGTTCAGGAACTGCTTAGAGTTGATCGGGAGCGATTTAACCAAGTCTGAGCTGTCCCGGTTAATGAGAATGGGAACAGGAGCAGCTTGATAGCTTCAGGGGTCACATTAGGCTGCCTTTGAGTCATGCAAATTGATAGAAAAATTTTCAACTGTTGTTGTGGGTCTTCAATGCTTGACCCGGAGAACAGTCCCTTATTCTGCAGTAGATGCAGCATGTTGTTGGTGATCTGGAATGTCTCCGCTTGAATTGCGGGCACAGCTATGGCAATGGCTAGATTGTTAGCTATAGACTGTGCCTAGTCATAAAGTGTAGCCTCGGGCACAAGAGGTGCCACTTCTCTGACATTTAAGTCACCTTGCTCATTCCCGAGTTTTCCATTGGCGTCGTTTACGTCACCCATGTCAAATTCGAGTTGGTGTGTTGGTTGAGGTTGTTGAAGTCCTTTGTTGGCACGGTTCAGTGCCCTGAATATTTTCTCGAGGTCTGAGAGTCCTTCTAGTAGTTATCCAGTCCTCGAAGAATTTCTAGGCATACACCTGTTTTCCATAAGATTTCAAACGTTAGAATTTCAATGAAAAGATTGGTATAGAGAAAACTGACTACACTTAGAATTTTTGTATTTCTTTCAATTGTAATTGATAACACCGTTAAGTCCCCGGAAACGGCGCCAAAATTTGATCATGCTCAACTGAGTCTCACAAAAGACTAAGAGGGCGTTGCAAATATAATCTAAGTATTATTGCCTAGAGTCGAACCACAGGGAATTAACCTATCAATTACTACTGTCAGATTCACTAAATTCACACAATCTGTTTTCCCAAACTTTCTGATTCACAATGGTTGATTTTCTAACAGCTAAAGACTGACAATAATTAATAACTGAAAATTAACTAAACTTGATGTGCAAACAGTAGAAATAAAGTCTAAGGCAATGGTTTCCCCCGTTGGTAATTTTCTTGGTTGTATATGTCTTATAACTATGATTTAGTTGTCTCTAATAATCATGAACGCTCAAGCGCTCATAATTCTTTCTCAAGTAATTATGATAATCTACTAGACGCACTCTCTCAAGATACGCTAGCTAATTTCACAATACAGTTCACTTAGATTGCACCCGGAGTTTCGTTATCTCTAATCCAACCCCTAAACCCTCGGTTATGACTCTCGTCTATACTCCGGAAATGATGTTGTTCATAAATCACCTAAATATGCACTCTCTCTCAAGTAGATACATAATAATTAGGAACGGATAATTGATGGCCCTTTCAACTAATCCACAATCAAAACATAGATGAACAACTAGAGATTAACAACCAAATCCAATTATATTAATAAAACAACCAAGTCATCCCCAACGGGTTCCACCAAAACCTTAGATTAAGGTTTTTAGCTACTCATAACAATGGGGAAATAAAATACTAAAAGATTCATAATCGTAAATTGCAAGAAAAATAAAGAAGAATAAGAGTAATGATGTTTTGGGTGATCTCTAACACTTGTTTTCCTTGTCAAAGTACTCTCTAAAACATTACCTTCCTCCCTTGGGCGAGTTCTATTGTTTAAAATTGGGTTTTGGGCTAAGAATTCCGTATTTTGCACTTCAGTCCCTCAATTTTACGCCTCCTGCCGCGGTCCTGCCGCGGTCCTGCCGCGGTCCTACCGCGGTTACGCCAGGACCACGGCCAAATCACCTCTCAGGATCCGCAAGACCTTCCTACCGCGGTCCGACCGCGGTTACGCCGGGACTGCGGCAGTCCATCTCCAGTTCTGGTTTTGTGCATTTCGCATGGTGCACTTGGCGGATATTGTGCGATTGGCCTCTTTTCCTCCATAATTGATCTCAAAAGTACTTCATAGCCTTCTTTTATTGTATGTGCATGAAAAGCACTAATTAGAGCATTTTATTATCACTTTTATCATAAAAACTATACAAGAAAGTGGTTCTTTAAGGCTTAATTATAGTTCAATTCACCTATTATCACTAATCCTCCAACTCATTGTTTATTTTTTTGGTCTATATATATATTCTTATAAAATCATGATGATCGATGCCTTTTGTTATTGCTAAAAAGGTGAAACGGAGAGGACATTACTATCACCTATCTGATACTATGCGATTTTTGAGGGTATAAAAAATGGCTGGTTCCTTTCTATTGATGCTTCTAGCTGTGACCAACGGTTACTTTGCATCACATATGCGCAAACTGAAGCTGACAACCATTCGTTCACTGAAATAGAGAAGGTTTTTGATACTAATGAACCTTACCCAGCTCACGGAAACTTGAATTCAAGCTCCATTGTAAAAAAGAAGAAAGTCGCGAAGGTCATTGGTGAATTCAAGACCATGGATGAATTACAGCAACTTTCTCCCAGAGCTGGTCCTGTGGCTAAGAAGTGTCACATAGAAGAAGGCGTAGTCACAGATACCCGCACTTCAAAGCATGGCATAGACAACGATGCTTCTGAATTTAATGTTGTTGGAAATGATACTAATGAAGGAGAAAGAGAGCATATAAACACGAGATCCAAAAATGCGAGTGCTGAACCTTTACCATCTGATCACAGTAATAAGGTGTCAAAACTGGGAAAGAAGAAATGTAGGATGGGTGGGGCAATTAAGTGCTGAAATCTCTGCTGTGCAGGACGCGCAATGTGGGAATAGGAACACTGATGCACTTGATGAAACATCACAGTCTGGGACTATTGCGAATAAAGTGAAAAAACTGGATAGCTGTCAGGGTTTAATCATAGGGATGTTGCAATTCCGGAGAACTCCACAGAACATATATAGACCAATAATAAAAGCAGCTTTAGCAGAAGTGTTGGAGGACCAATCTTTGAGAACAAATACAGCCCATCAAAAAAGGAAAAAGAAGAAAGGAAAGGACTCATCCACGTGCCATGATGAAGGAGTTGAAATGAATGAAGATCTTTGACAAGTTGACACTACTATTCAATCTGGACTTAAAGAAATTAACGGTATGCATTCACAGAAAAAAGCAAGATTATCTGATTTAAACATTCACTTTTACAGTAGAACAAATGTAAACAGGGCATCAATGCATGTCAAAAAGAGAAATGAACGACGAGACAAAGTTGAGTTAAAATGATATCTAACCATGCCGCTGTGCATTGAATCCAACTGATATCATGAAGACCTAACCAGTTTTTTTTATTATAGTCAATCGCACATGTGACTAACAATCCAAACTTTTCTGGCACTTCTAAATTTGTTATAAGAAAATGATCAGTTGGAAATTCATAATGCTGACATTAATTTATGATAGTCGACGTCGTAAACAAAATGTCACTGTTGAACTACTGACTGTAATATAAATGTGAAAATTAAATTCTTGAAATTACCGATACAAGTGTAATGTTTGTTAGTGATTTTTGCAACATTGTTGTCATATTTGTAATTTCTTGTAAAATATGTTTTGCTGAGGCAATTGGTGAAGTGGTGTAGAGTTACACAATGTATTTCATGCACGTCATTTTAATTAAGTGTTTCGGTAGATCCTGCCCCTAACTTTGCGTTGTTTCTATCCCATTTCTTGGCAATTTTTATCACAAATGTACTAGGAGCATGGAAACTGTCAAAACTCATATTTGAAGCATATATGAAAGACTTATATTATTCACTAGTTGAGAAACTAATATTACCTGCAAATAGAATTTTCGGAGTACTTTTTGGCCTAGTTGAGAAACTAGAAACTGCTTGAGAAAAAAAAAATCCTTTCATGAATCTGATTCAAAATATCAAAATCATTTTGTATGTAGTAACCAACATCAGAAAGTTACCTTGAAAAGTGATTCTTAGAACAAGCATTAAAGATCATTACAAAAAAAAAAAAAAATAGAGCAACAAAATGTGTTAATTAAATCCACCACTTGTGCCCTTGCAAGTTGTATATATGTCCAGTTTGCTTCCTACCCAAAATGGATTTTCAGACAAATAATGAACTGCTGATCCACAAGTTTGGGATAGTTCCTTCATATCAGAAACACGCAACAGTAAATTACACAAATTTGTACAAGAACTATCCTCCAAGTTGATAGACAAAACCATGCCGGCGGGCTGTGTGCATATGACCAAGTACCGATTTTCATCTCCACAAATAAGAGTGAGAAAATTAATTTGAGAGAAATCCATTTGAGGAAATTCATATATCTTATACTTGCAACACCAAGAAGAATAGTCTTTTTCGAGTTCAAAAACATGTAAGCGATAACCCTTTTTTGAGCGAATATAATATAGACGGTCTTTCAAGCTTCCAAAGTAGATAGCTTTCCTTCTTTTGGATGGCATTGGATACGGATGAAGGCTTTCCGTATCAAGATCAAAATAGATAGAATTCTCAGATTTATATGCTGGCCAAAAAATTGCTCTATTTACGAAAACTCCATTGTTGAAGTCCACGCGACTTACAGCTGAGTTTGAAATCTGACATGTTAAATGCTTCCACATATTAGTCTCTGAAGAATATATTCCCATCTCAAAATTTTCGGCGCGAGGACGACGATCAGAACATACATGAATAACTTTAAAATGAGACGATACAGAATAATCGAAAGCCAAAGTCATGTGTAGAAAATCAGCAGCATCACCATATCTATGCTCAGTATGCATATATGTTATTTCAGGAAGAGCAATAAATTGGTTTGTAGTCGGATTACAGACATAGTATTTGCATACAGGGTTTATGGTTCTTTCCATTTTCATGGTGCGACACACAAGTAAACCACCACAGGAATTCAAAATCACAACACCTTCGCCATATGGATTTTGCAAACCTCTAAGAGAAGCTTTATCAGTAAAAGAAATATACAAGTACTTAAAACTCCTGTTATCTTTGCGCCAAAATCGATTGACAAAAAAGCCACCCAAAGAAGGAGTTTTAAGCCTCCAAAAGGAAGAGAATTTGGGATCAGAGATTAGAGATTGCCATCTTTTACAAACAAGTTTGCACCTGAAGAGTGGCTTTGATGAAAGGAGTAGTAAAATAGTAGTAAGAAGATCATTGTTGCCTTCAACTGCTTCTGCAGAAGCAAAAGAAATCAATTTTTTACTACTATTGTTTTTAGTTTTGGTAGAGCTTTTTATTCGTTTGTTTGTAAGCATAGTGAAAGAGCTTATTTGGTTCGAATAAGGTCAATGACTACTTATAATAATAATTGGATTACAAAGGAAGAAGCGACAATAATTGTCTTTTGATTAATGAACCAAGAAAACCGCAACGATCGACTAGAATTAAATGCGAGGAGACCAAACGTTTCTTTTCCCATCTTCCTTCTTATGGCTATTTAATTTATTTATTGGCAAAACATATATATATATATATATATATATATATATATATATATATATATATATATATATATATATATATTATATATAAAAAAAATTTAGACAGAAATTTAGAGCTATATAAAAATTTTTAGCCAAAACAAAATTATGTGTTTTTTTAATAACTTTTTAGATATCTTGACTATTTATTTTAATTGTATAAATATTTATTTTCAGGTCAAATTGAAAATTTTTTTTTTTTTTTTTCAAATACAAAAATTTAGCCTAAATAATATAGTTATATCCAAGTTTTATAAATTATATCCGAAAAAAATTATATAAAGAAGAAACATAATTAAAACGGTAAAAATATATCTTATTTTTCAAAAAAAATGCCACATATACAGGAAAAATCCACGTGTCANAACCTCCTCGTTTACAGTACGTGAGATTAAATGGATTTTTGTTAAATAGATTTCTCATTTAACAAACTTATACTAGTAACAATTTTATTCGACTCCATTTTTGTTGATTCACATATTTAAAGATGTACTATATATCCGTCTGAACCATTAATAAGTGACATTACAAACAATGAGATTATTCACTTACAAAGTCCACAGTGGGGTACGTAATCTGAAGATATGAATCATCCTAGAACCAGAGAAAAACAAATAACAATAAAGGAAAACCTAATTTCTACCATAAAGATTGTTAAAGTTCAAATTGTAACTACGGGCTAGTCTAAAAAGAAAATGAACTACGTAAATGACAAATTTGAATCAGCAAATCAGAGATTAATGAAATATAGACATTACTCCATCCAACATATGTTGAACTTTTAGGATTGGAATAGAAGAAGTTAATCTGGGAAGGTGAAAAGATTTTTAACTGGTATGAATTTATAATGTTTAATGAAGAGTCGTGTTTTTTGTGGGGATTTTAAATGTGTGTAACTGATGATGAGAAAAAACTACACGAAGCAACGGTTTTTGTTTGTAACCAAAAGAAGTGATTTGAATTTTCTTTAAGGGAACATCCTTTTTCCCCCATCATTTTTAAAAAGTTAAATACAAATCATGGTTGAAGAGAGATGCCACCTCAATTATTATTGGCCAACATTAATTAAGTATAAAATATTATTTAATGTGAGGTCATTTAATTTTAGGTAGAGGGTAATTTGGTCATCTAGTTTTTGAAGGACATTTTAGTAATCTAACTTTACCTAAAAGTGTTCATGCTTATAATATAGTATGATATATATCCCATCAGGAGCGGCCAGACGAATTTTGTGGCCTAAAGACAAACTTTATAAGGGGCCTTAACTTTTTAATTTTTTTTTAATTATTTATCTGAAGTCTATTTTTTTTGCTTTTCTTAGATACAAAGTTATTAATAATTTCCTTACAATCAATAACTCCTAATAAGTATTTTTCAATTGACAATATAGCTAATCCATTTAACCTTTCTTGTGATATTGTTGTTCTTAGGTAGATTTTATCAATTTTAATTTTGAAAATTCTTTCCGCTGAAGCAACAGTAACATGAGTCATGAACACTTTAGGCATTTGGAAAAGAATTAAATCTTTTTATTTGATTAAGTGTATCAATTAAACTGTTATCTTCTAATTGTACTATTTTCTTAAAACTTTTTATTCTAAAAATAAATCTAGATCATCAATATTGAATTGATTATTATGCTTTAACGAACATTCAAGATTAAGGCAATATATTTTTCAAACTTCCAACATTTAATGATCTTAGTTTTTATTGCCAAATAGAAAACCAAAAATATTTTCATATGTTTCAAATTGTTCAAATCTATTGTAAAATGAAAAAAATAGCTTGTCTATTATGTATAAAAGCAATAACTCTAAATGCCTAAAAGATTTTGAGATTTCATAATTATCAACATTCGCATCAAATTGCTACTTGTATTATATCACATGTTTTTTTTACGAAATTCAGGTTCGATATTCATTTCAAGTGCAATTTTCTTGGTATAAATCAGTTGCAAATCCTTCTTCTCTCTCTCTCTCTCTCTATATATATATATATATATATATATATATATATATATATATATATATATATATATATATATATATATATATATATATATATGGGAACACCAAATTTCAAACTTGAATTACTAAAATACCCATTAAAAGTTGAAGTACTTATTCACCCTTTAAATAACACATTATTCCTACAATATTTTTGTACAAAAAATTAAATAAATATTTAACAAATACATGTAAAGGCACTTTGATAAATTACAAGTCTAAGCTCAAATAATCTAAAATTAGGAGCAATTGAAGAGACTACTATTACAATTAATTTCATCATTATGTTGAATAGAGGCATTTACAAATTAAGAGCCATATTCATGCTTCCATCGTCTCTTTTAAATGAAAAATGAAGTGCTTATTGTTTTAAGGCAGATCTTTTTTGCCTTGTGATTCCTATTTTCCTTCTAGGGATATCAATTTCTACCAATATTTCTCATGATATATATACCAATTCTCAAACGGTAGTCAAGAGGCTCATTGTCAACTAACTTTTTCCGCCATCAACAAGCTTGGCTTGCAAGTTTTGTTCAATGAAAAGAAGATAATTCGTCAATCTCACTCGCTATCTTAATTCTCATGTTAAATCTATGTATGGTTGGATCGTCATATTAGTTTACAAGTTAAGGTTAAAGACATACCATAAATAAGCAACTTTTAAATTCAATCCTCATTTTTTATGTGAAAGTAAATTTGTTACATCTAAATGAATATATAAATCCAATATATGTTAGATACTATATGGTTTTCTCTCCCCAATAACTTTTTCTATTTAATTCATACTTTGCAGACGTTTTGCCTCTTCGCTTGATTCCGGCAAAAAGATTTATTTTAAGTGACACATTGTATTTTTATGTGTATGTGTTATGTATAAAAACAAACACCTTCACTGTTGTCAACATTTCCGAACCAACATATATGTGAAGATTAGTACAGCACGAGTAAGTTGATGTATCAATCAACTTTATTGGTTCTATAACTTTAGTTTTCATTTTATAGCTCAAAAATATTTTAATAGTAGTTATTTAATTTTAAAAAATTTATACATGTAATTATGGGCACACATACAACACACGTGCCAAAGACTAGTTTGTTTAAGAAAGAAATAAAAAAAATTTACTTTACATAACTTTTTTTAAAATTTAAACATAGTGTATTAGGTGTAACAAAAAAATAAAGCCCCTACAAATATGAAACCTAAAAAAATTACTTTACTTGCTTTATGAAAGGGTCGGTCTTATCCCATTTGGCAAAAACCTTATTTACAAGAGAAAAGAGAATAAACTCAATACTCAATAGTAGTGTTTATTCATGTGGAAATAAATAAATAAAAAAGTGAAGCAAATGACGTTTTGCATTAATTCTTGTAATATATTACCTGTGAATCCTAATCAACTCTACATTTTCCTCTCTCCCGACTCTGGAAGAACCCTCTGTTTCAATCTTCCATTAATTTTCAGTTATCATTTTTATATTTAATTCTCTTCTCCCAGGAACTCACAAATCGTGCGTATTGCGCCGGAAAAAGAGAAGGTGACTCGTGTTCTCCTCTCGATTTCCCTATACTGACCTTCGAAAAATCCATTGTCTTTTGTTATTTAACTCTATTTTCAGTTGTCTTCCTGTTTGGATACTTTAAATTGTATTTGATTGGAAATTTTCTGACAATATTTTTTTCTCCATTGAAAGCCTTTGCCTTCAGTTAGCAATCACATCCTTTTTGTTTGTGCAATAAAGTTAAGGTTTTTATGTCTCCTTATTACTTACTATTTGATTGCTTTCTTACAATTTTAGATATTTTGATTTCGTGTTTTTGTCAAAATAGCAGATTATTGATGGACATGTCCCCCCCTTTTAGGGTTTTCTAGATGAATTCAGGTAAATTTGTTTTTTGGCCTTCCTAAGTGGTGGTTCCTAAATCTAGCATTTGTGTTCCTGTTGCATATTGCAATTTAATATTGTATAACATCATATGTGTGACTATCCCGTTTTATGCCCTTCTATGCCTCCCCTTGATTTGCTCAATTTGCCTGATTTAGTCTTTTGGGTCCTTAGACGAAGCTTAAACGATAGTAGTATATGATTTTTGTTATCCCCTACAAATTTATCCAACTCTTATTGTTCTACTGAAAAATTCTCAATTGATCGCCACAGTAATTGACTATTTATCCATCTTGTGTGGATCTGAATTCTCCTTCTGCAAATTTGTCTCAATAAAGTTGTAGCTAAATTTGAGGGGAGGCCCCCAGCTTATTTCCTGGTATTATTCCAATATTCAAACAGCTGCGGAGAATTTTCAGTTTCAAAATCATATGTTCTTTTGTCAACTACATCCATGCCTCCGGAAATTTTTTGTATTAGAGATGTATCGCGTGAGCTTTAGTAATGTGTTTCAGTTCCACAATAGTAGTTCTTGCTTGAGTTTCTATGAGAATAATGGTAATGCTGCAGCATGATTTTTTCAAAGTAATGGTAGAGCTTTGTTTTAAATATGATAATGTGTTTTGGCAGTTAACATCCTTTCACCTTAGTAGCAAGAGTTTTGGGATTTAAGATCATTGCACTTTAGTTTTGGGATTTAAGATCCTTGCACTTTAGTTGCAAGAACAGAAAACATATTCTAGGAAATTCCTAATCCAGAGAAGCTAACATAGAGAAGGGATTTAGAGCCAAGTCGTGGGTGAGAGAGATCGGAGATTTCAACTACACCATCTATTTATCCTTCTTTCTTTTGTTTTATGTTTTCATTCTATATTTAACAAGTATTTTAATTGTTCAAGTGTAGCTTCTTTGTTGAATCTGTTGATGAGATTTTAAAAAAGATTATGGGATAGTAAATCATGATTGTTTAGTGTACGCTTCCATTTGTCTTCTTTTTCCTTATGATCTGCCTTTGTAAATTGCTTTATCCTCTTCTCTTTTTCCTTTTTCTGTTTCTTCGTTAGCCCAAGATTTAATGCTAAGATTCCAATGATAACCTAAAAGGTGAAGAAACATTGTGCCCAACAATTTCAAAAAAAATAATTTTGTTGTTTATTAATGGATCCAGCTTATTTAAACTCACCATTCATCAAATTTATTGGCTTTTGTTGCTCCTATTTTCCTATTTATCATACTATAGATTCGAAGACTCAATTATTGCTCTAGCCTTTTATATTCTGCAGTTTGAAAAGCTTAAAAGTCTCAATTATTACTCTTCGAACTTCTTCTATTCCTTATTTGGTTTTTAAAGTATTGGTCTTTAACTACTATCAGACATTTGATAAAATTGAGTTTCTATGTATGATGAGCAGATCCTTGAGCACAAAGTTTCTTTGCTTGAAGAAAAAATTGCGGAGCTATTGAAGGAGACAAAAGAATGTCAGATTAGTTGTGAACATTTGACGCAATGAGATTTTGATGCCCGGGTTTGTTTAGTTATTGTTAGCGAAATATTTTTAACTTAATTATTAAATGGCTCAATTACTGCTAGAAGTCTTTTATAAGAATATGATACAGCAAGTTGAATGGATATCTTAATTTTGAAGATTGAATCTGCTAAAAATGGTAAACCTTGGGATGAGATCGACAATTCTAATGAAGATAGACTCGGTTACTGTTAAAATTTATTTCATGTTATTAGTAAATTAGCACAATTTCTTATTCTGGTCCTGGATGTTTCCTTTCTCCTATGATTTGAATTTAGTGAAAAAGTATGCAAGGAATATACAAAAAGTAGAAGCAAAGTTGCATCACTTACAAAGCTCAAAAAGTACGAAAGCATGGAGAACCTGTAAATTATTTGCGGTTAGACTTTGTAACTTCATTCAAAGGATTTCAAGTTCACATCAAGGCAAATGGATTCATGTGGAGGTGCTTGGTTCCTTACTCTCTCTTGGTTAAGTGTTTAAAATCTAAGTAAATTATTTAACATTTCCTTATGTACCTTTATATCTATTTGTAGAATTTCAGTAATGCATATAGAAGAGCCTTGTGCCTAGAGAAGTGGTGAGCACAGTTCCGAGGATATCAGTGGCTGTTACACTCGGTTGCTGTTGCCCTCATTCGTACAAAAAGAGAGCAGCCATCAAGTTTACATACTAACGAGGTACGACGTGTTGCGGAAGCCAAATGTATATAGTGTGAATAAGTCACAACTACTATATCAAAATTATGGCAGCCACTAAATAATAAATAAGACAATAAAGCAACAATAAAAGGAACACCAGAATTTAACGAGGTTCGGCTAATTTTGCCTACTCCTCGGACACAACAAATATTTTATTCCACTCCAAAAATACAAGTGAAATAATACTAAAGGGAGAAGATACAAATGCCTTAAGAAGATAAGAAGGCAAATGAGTTAGGCCTTCTTTTATAGGAAAAAGTTTCCTACCAAACTCCCTAACCCACCGATGTGGGATGGAAATTTGCAAAATTTCAACAAATCTCCACCTTGGCAAAATTCCACATCTTCAATTTTCTCTCAATAACAAATTTTGGTTGTGTATTCATCTTCAATCTTCAGTGTTCAACAATGTTGATCAAATCTAAACAATGTTGAAACTTGATCGCAGTCACCACTTTTGGCAGCATATCAGCAGGATTCTCTGTAGTATGAATTTTCTTCATCATGACTCCACCTTCTTCTATAATTTCTCGTACAAAATAATACTGAACATCAATGTGCTTCGTCCTTGCATGATAAACTTGGTTCTTCGCTAATTGAATAGCACTTTGACTATCACAAAAAATT
>MU733619.1:96298-114267 GCA_026770625.1 Nicotiana glauca
GACGACACAAATCAAGATTATTTCCTTTCTGATGTGGAAGATCAGACTAAGCTGCAACCACAGAGCATACTCAGACAGAACCTTGACTCAGTTACCAAGATAAATCTTTTCTGATGTGGAAGATCAGACTACGCTGCAACCACAGAGCATACTTAGATAGTACCTTGGCTCTGATACCAATTGTTATGGAAGCCAAATGTATATAGTGTGAATAAGTCACAACTGCTATACCAAAATTATGGCAGCCACTAAATAATAAATAAGACAATAAAGCAACAATAAAAGGAACACCAGAATTTAACGAGGTTCGGCTAATTTTGCCTACTTCTCGGACACAACCAATATTTTATTCCACTCCAAAAATACAAGTGAAATAATACTAAAGAGAAAAGATACAAATACCTTAAGAAGATAAGAAGGCAAATGAGAGGTGTGTTTAAATCTTAAACATTAGGCCTTCTTTTATAGGAAAAAGTTTCCTACCAAACTCTCTAACCCACCGATGTGGGATGGAAATTTGCAAAATTTCAACACGACGGACTGCATGGAGTTGCAGCAGAATAACCAACTCTGATAAAACGATCATGCTAGCAACAAGTCGAGATTCGGAGGAACTAAAGTTTCTTTTCCCGCGGGAAGCAGTGTTTCACAGTGTTGCTAAGACCGCATGGATAAAATGTCATATTTTCCTCAATTGTTGTTACTCCGATCTTCTCTATCATGTATAGGGAAAAGTTTGTTAGTTTACCCGAATCTTTCATATTCCTTATTGGTTGTTCAAGTACTGATCTTTTAATCAATAATTATGCTATTCTTTTTGCCGTTTTCCCTCAGTATCTTCATACTCAAAAGTCAACAACTTAAGGAACATCCATTTCCTTCAAAGCCCCTCGAAATATCCACAGTGAAGTATGTGCTGAAAGTAAATCGTTTTCATTATACTTGAAACTCTTTTCTGTAGTTAGTTTCTTGATGGAGTATATTACCAATGTGAATTGCATTTATTGTTGAAAAGATTGACCAAATTTAAAACTCTTAAATAATCTAATTTTAACAAGTTCATTAAGTATTTTATTTACCTCTTATCCCAAATTTTCATCAGCTTGGTCTTATCTAAGGGAAGTGCACAGTTAGCCACTAATTAGAGATGTTTTCACTTTTTAGCCACTGTTTAAAATGTATTTACTCTTTAGCCTGTGCTTAATAAAATTTTACCCGTTCAGACGAAATACTCCTTTGCTAAACATCAGTGTTGTGTAAATATTAAGGACGTGGTGTCTTTAACTTTATGAATATTGTATAAATATTAAGGACAACATGTCTTGTATTTGCACCTTCCGTTGTTAAACTTTAGGACATCATGTGTAATGTCCTTAACTTCATGTGTGCAGTGTAATGTTAAGGACATGGCGTCCTTAACTTTATGTGTGCAGTGCAAATGTTAAGGACATAATGTCCTTAACTTGTATTTGCACCTTCTGTTATTAAACTTTAGGACCTCATGTCCTTAACTTCTTATGTGCAGTATAAATATTAAGGACATGGTGTCCTTAACTTCATATTTGCAGTGTAAATGTTAAGGACATAATGTCCTTAACTTTACGAGTGTTGTGTAAATATTAAGTACATGAGTGTACTTAACTTTATCCTATTTACCCAATGCTACATTTCCTGTAGCCTATTTACCCAAAGAGAGTACGAACTCTATGTTAAACCAGTGTTTTAAAAGGCGTGGGCGTAAGGCGAGGCATTTTACATGAATGCACAGGGCGTAATCCCCATGTGTATTTAATTTTTAATATTTTATAAAATAATATAATTACAGTAAATATTTATAAATAGGTAAAATTGCATAAAAATTGAAGAAAACTATAAATATTTGAAATATATATATATATATATATATATATATATATATATATATATATATATATATATATATATATATATATATATATATATATATATATATATATATGCTACATTCCCCCAAAAAACTACTCAAAACAATCTATTATAGGTTACTTACAAACACAAGTAACTTGAGAATAAAGTTTTCTACATGTATGAACAAAAATAATGACTAACCTGCAATTTGTACTTTGAACTTGCTACTATGAAAGAGAATAGAGTTGTCTTTGTATTTGTAAAAAAAATTGAATATTCATTGCTTTTGGGAGATATTAGCAGACTAACAGACAAGATAAAGAATTGGAAAAAATCATAAATTAGAGCTTCAATCAATAAAAAAGGTCTCGACTTTTAAATTTAATACATTTCAGTTCCTTTTTAAAAAAATTGATTAATTACAAGTTGACTTTTGAGAATTTGATATGAAGGACTTATTCAACAAATTTTATTTTAATTTGAAAAAGTCTCTGGACTTATGCCTCACTATAAAAACGCACCTCAAACGCCCGGGCATATACCCTGAACACCCAGGCGTACGCCCCAAATTGCTAGGCGTACGCCTCTTAAGACTTTCGCCCCACATCATGACCTCGGGACATTTTTCGTGCGCCTCGTCCCAGGGCTCGCCCCGAAAACGCCATTTAAAACAGTGTGTTAAACCAAGCTTTCCCTCTTAAATATACTAGTTTTAGAGTATGCGCTTTGTGCGTGTACTCATGTGATGAGTAAAAAAATTTAAAAATCTTATAAATATTATTAAAAAAATATCTTGAAATATAAAATATTAGATGAAATAATATGATTTCCTAAATATAATAAATATTAATTTTGTTTAGCTAATTCTATAAAAACAAAAATTAGGGCGTAGAAGTCTTCATATGCCTTATAGTAATTCAGATATATTAATTTTATTTTTAGTTTAGAAGTCCAGGCAGAATAAGCATAATATATTAATTTGTATTAACAATGCAACAACATTTCAGTTTGTCTATAGCTCTTAATTTTTTTTAAGGAAACAACTTAAAAAGGTAAGTCTAAGCGTGGTTTTCAAATGCCTTTTTGAACTTAACTTTAATTTTCAAACTAAGAATATGCTTTAGTTTTACCTCTGACTCCATTCACTATAAAATAGTTTTATTATTATATACTATGTAATAATATTCTTACTTTTGTAAATAATTCACATTAAAAATAGTTTTATTATTATATACTATGTATATTTTGAATTCTAATATTCTTACTTTTGTAAATAATTCACATTAAAAATAATTTTATGAAGAAGTAAAGATGGTTCTTTTCTTATATGAAATTAAAAATAAATTCGGCACGTTCTAAGAAGAAATTAAATTATGTTCATAGTAAAAATACAAAATTTCTACAATTCAAAATATAGATAAAAAGGGGTAAACAAAGTCCATAAATTCGTTTGGTAATCAATTAAGTTTTCCCATAACAAAAGTTTTTCCTTTTTAAGTAGAATATTTCTGTTAAGAAATATTTGAGTTTTCTGCAAGTTTGATAAAAATAAACGGTAATCCCAACTAGCTCAGTAATGAGAGAAATATTGATCATAGAAGTATCCGGGTAGCTTATTGTGAATTATGAGTAGTTCTACTTAAATATATTATAAAAATTATTATTATTTCATAATATATATGAAAACAAAACAATAACATAAAAATACTTTTATTAAGATCTGTTTAATAAAATAAATAGCTAAAATTAATTCTTTTAGTCTTTTGGGAATGAAAATGTTGTCTTATAGCTCATAAAAAATTGATAAGTGACAATGTAAAGTTTATAAATAAATAATGTTAAATATTTTATAATAAATAGTTTAACTTATAGAAACAAAAAATTGATAAGTGACAATGTAAAGTTTATAAATGAATAATGTTGAATATTTTATAATAAATAGTTTAACTTATAGAAACAATGTAGAGTGTTGTCATTTGTTGGAATTATTGGAGAAAAACTTAATGTCGTTTCATTTACAATTGAGTTTGTCTAAAATTGGATATGTTTTCTATTAAAATTAAGACATAAATAAATGAAGATATTTTATTGGTCAACTAAGCAAATTGCAATCGTTTAAATTAAGTTTGTTTTCTCCAAAAAAGGAAATATTTTTTTGAGTCATAGTATGCGTGAGTCCTATATATTCGGACTAATTAAATATAATTTTAAATAAGGAAAGATATAATATGTACAATTTTAATTGATTTTAAATTCCAAAATTTTAAGAAAATAATTAATGACTATTTTGTCTAGTGTGGAATTTATTTTTAAGAGGTAAAAAAGGCGAACAATATTTTGCTAACGGCCTTCGTGCTTTTCATATAGTATAGATAGATAGATTATGTGCAGAGATTAAACCTTCGTGATGGGACATGTAGTCGCATAAACACATAATGCGAGATAGAAAAGTTGATGCTAATATGACGGAAACTAAAACCAACAAAACTAGTTGCTAATGGCTGAAGCCAACTTAATTAAAACAAAAGGCAGCTTGTTTTATGTATGAGTCAAAATTAGGTCTAGTTTAACGAATGCAGACGGGCGAGCTGAGACCAAGGTCGAAATCAAGCACGGTCCAGTGGCGCGGAGTTGCTCAAAGGGAGAGACCAATGCCGAGGTCGAGTAGAGAGCAAACGGTCGCAACTATTAGAACATTCCTAAGATTATGAATAGGAATATTCCATTGAATATTCCCCCATATTGTACTTTTTAAGGATTTTCTAGGGATATCCCGTATAAATAAGAAGAGGGAGGAAGCAAAAAGGGGATTCGAAACTTTTATGAAAGATCATCCCGTAAAGAGTTGACTATCAAGAATATACAAAAAGCTTGTCTTGTCTCTTTTGTTTGATTCCATTATATAACATTCCTCTTTAGTTTACAAGATCCAAGAACACATAGTTCACCTCCATTGTTTGTTGTCACACGTTGTAGTCAGAGGAAGGAATCATCCATCTCATCCAACATTTGGGTGACAAATACATTCTTATTGCATTTAATGTCATTTATCACATTTATTGCATGTTTTCATTCTTATATTTTTTTAATAGTCATTGAGTATTAACTCGACATTTGTTGACTTGAACACGGTCCCATATCGTCAATGTTGTTTAATTTCGGATATGGAATTTATTACTTTTAACTTGGATTCACCCCTTGTCTATTTATTAAATTGGTTTAACTAAAAGGGCTTAAAACGTTTTGGTCAAACAATTTAGCGCCGTCTGTGGGGAGGTCCTAGTTAAAAAGTTTAACTTCTTCTAGATCTAAAAAAAAACACAATGAAAGCTCTCTTTTTCTTGTTTGCACAAGCTAACAGTGGCAGAAAAATGAGAGGAAAGACTGAAAGCAGTGATGGGTGTCACTACCAATCTCCTAGGCAGCATCAAGGAGGTGGACAGGGAAGACGAGGAGAACGTTACGCCGAGCTTCTCACCTAGGCAAAGTGATTCACCCCCTCCTCATGGGAGTATAATTTCTTCACATGAGAAGGGAGCCTCCACATCCACAACAGAAGAAGTGCCGCCAGCGGTGAAAATGTTATTGGAGGCGTGGCTGACAAATACCCTAAGCAGTATACTCGACAAACCCGCTCAAAGGGCGAGTAGGAACATCGCACGAGTCGACACCCCAATAACCATCAACGAGCAACACGTTCCTCCCCCAACAGGTAACTCTCACACTAATGTTGATGCAGGTAACGACGCCCTCGTAGCTGTTCTGAAGAAAATGAAAGAAATAGAGAATGAGAATAAAGCGCTCCGCGACCAAATGAGGGAGCACCAAGAAAGAGTTGATAAGATACCAGGCCCCCCGAAACTCTTGCCAAAATAGGACGTCGGCCGGTTCGTGGAGCATCCATACAGTGAGGAGGCATCCCCACAAGCCATAACTAAAACCTTCAAAATGCCACCATACCTAAAAATATACGACAGCACAACAGACCCTGAAGACCATATCATACATTACGTCATGACGGTAAAAGGCAACGACCTCTCGAAAAGCTGCTGAAGAATTCGGCGAAACCCTAACAAGAGGAGCCTTAACATGGTATTCATAATTACTAGCACGCTCCATAACATTCGAGGAAATGGCCGACAAGTTCGTCACCGCCCATGCCGGGGCCTAGAAAGCAGAAGCTAGAGTGAATGGCATATTCGTCATCAAACAATCGCTTGGCGAAGGACTCAGGGACTTCCTCGCTCGATTCAACAGAGTAAGTATGAGCCTGCCAAACATATCAGAAGGGATGGCAGTAACGGCCTTTCAAAATGGGTTAAACAGGAACGGGTTGAGGGCGACCAGAAAATTGTTAAGCAGACTCATGAAATACACTCCTACCACCTGGGAAGAAATTCACAACGCTTAGTGTGCCGGGATGAGAGCAGATGAGAATGACCTCAATGGTCCAACCCAACGGCTAGTGATAGTCCAAATGAAATCAAGGAAAGATCGTCGGAACGATAGCCGAAGAGGTCACGCAGGTGCACGCCTCAACCGGGAAAGGCACCAACCGTACATCAGAACGACCGCCCCACTACCTCCCCACCAAGCCGAAGGGTCGTCCATGCCACAAACGGGAACTCACCGAAACGAACGAGGTATGCCTCCACTTTTATCTGCTCACAATTTTTGTGCTTCTCCTTCAAAAATAGTTTACGCCCTAGAGAAGCTCGGTCCCAAGGTGAAATGGCCACAAAAGATGAAGTCGGACCCAAATTCCAGAAAGTGGAATTCCCTCTGCGAGTTCCATCAAGAGAGGCTACAAGACCGAGGATTGCATAGCCCTACGAAAAGAAGTAGTGAATATGCTCCACCAAGGACATTTAAAGGAGCTGATGAGCGACCGAGGGAGAGCCAATTTCTCCTGAGGATGAGAACCACATCAAGGCCCCCCAAATCTAACCTCCCCCGCCCGCACCATCCAAACGATCATCGGCGGAGGCGACAAAGCAACAATCAACCATGTGAAGTTCACCACCACAAACAAATTGTCGATCACCCACAAACGGTATGATGACCTCGAGGACAGTATCATCCTCGATAAGTCAGATACCACGGTTTGACCTTTCCTCATTTCGACGCTCTTGTCATTACTTTACAAATTTTAGATACCGATGTACAAATAATCATTTGTAGACGACGGGAGAGGCGCATGTATTATCCACCCCAGAGTTCTCACACAAATGAGACTCGAGGATAAGATATTACCACGCTACACACTAACAGGTTTTAACAATGTAGTCGAACGAACCTCTAGAGAGATAACGTTACCCGTCCTAGCAAGGGGCATCACCTTGGAAACAGCATTCCATGTCATGAACCAAGACACCGCCTACAACGCCATTATAGGGGGACCCTGGATACACGCCATGAGGGCTATCTCATCCAGTTTATAACAGGTCATCAAAATCCCTACCCCATGGGGAATATTCAGCATCCGCGGTGAATAACTCACAGTTCAAGAATGCTACCACATCGCCCAAGACTACACATACACCCAACAGTTAAGAGATGAGGGATCAGAATTATATCAATTACCGAAGTCGGGGCACGAGTACGACAAACAAACATACGTCATCAAAGACCCCGACGTCGTGGAAGCCGCAGGGTCAGCATTGGAAGACCTCGATCCCGATGAAAGTGATCACAACAAAAACGTCTACATCGACCACAAACTCACAGAACCAGGTAAATTCCATAAATTCTTAACTGACAATGCCGATCTGTTTGCTTTCTCCCATGCAAATATGCCAGGTATCCCGAAAGACATTGCAACACACAAGCTGAATGTCGATCCACTCTACCCACCTGTACAACAAATTAGAATAAAGTTCAATACTGCAATCAACGAGGCCGTCCACAAAGAGGTAGAAAAACTGCTCGCCAATGGTTCCATTCGAGAGTCAAAGTACCCCCAATGGGTCTCTAACGTGGTCACTGTGAAAAATAAAAATGGGAAATGGCATAGGTGTGTAGACTTCACGGACCTAAATAAAGCCTGCTTGAAAGACTCCTTCCCGTTGCCTCACATCGATCGGCTCATCGATGCAACAACATGACATGAGTTATTAAGCTTCTTAGATGCCTACTCAAGCTACAACAAAATCCCCATGGAGGAGGAAGACCAAGAAAAAACCACCTACATCACCCGTCAAGGGACGTACTACTACAGAGTCATGATGTTCGGGTTGAAAAATACAGGGACAGCCTATCAAAGGCTGCTCACCAAGATGTTCAAAGAGCAACCCGGCAAAATGATGGAATTCTATATAGACGACATGTTAGTCAAATCAAAAAGAAAAGAGGACTACATCGACCACCTGAGGTAAGCCTTCGACATACTTAGATGATACGACATGAAGCTGAACCCCAAAAAGTGTGCTTTCGGTGTGACCTCGAGAAAGTTCCTTAGTTTTTTGGTGTCGCAAAGAGGCATCGAGGTCAACCCAGACCAAATCAAGACTATAAAGGGAATACTTGAACTTTTGACCAATAAGAAACAAGTGCAAAGTTGACCGGCTGTATAGCCGCCCTGTCGAGGTTCATCTCACGATCCTCTGACAGATGCCACAAATTCTTCAACGTACTCAAAAAGGACAACGGGCTCCAATGGAATTTCGAGTGCGTCAGTGCCCTAAGAAAACTTAAGGCATACTTGTCCTCACCCCTATTACTCGCCAAGGCAGAACTAGGCGAACGTCTCTTAATCTACCTGGCCGTATCCGACGTCACAGTAAGCGCAGTCTTGGTTCGTGAAAATAAAGGTATGCAATCTCCAATCTATTATATTAGCAAAACCCTGGTCTATGCCAAAACAAGGTATCCCCACCTTGAAATATTGGCCCTGGAATTAGTCGTAGATTCATGAAAGCTGAGACCCTATTTCCAATGCCACCCCATTTCGGTGGTCACGACCTTTCCCCTAAGAAGCATCTTACATAAACCCGAGTTGTCGGGTAGATTGGCCAAGTGGGCCATTGAATTAAGTGATAACTATATAACATATCAGCCGTGAACAACAATAAAGTCACAAGTACTCGCTGACTTCAGCGCCAAAATACTACTTGAGGCCGAGCAAGAAGCCGTCCGTACCTCTCCCAAGTTACCCGACCTATAGGTCCTGTACACCGATGGTGCCTCCAATGCTGCAGGATCTGGACTGGGACTCGTGCTCGAGGTCCCAACAGGCGAAGTCATCTGCCAGTCCATACGGTGTCCCCACATGACTAACAATGAGGCTGAGTATGAGGCCGTAATTGTAGGACTGAAACTAGCTCTCAAGTATGGAGCAAAGCGAGTCATCCTCCGATGTGACTCATAACTCGTCGTCAACCAAGTCACGGAGACTTTCCAAATCAAAGAACAAAGGCTACAAAAATATCATGTAGAAATTCATAAGCTACTGCCCGAGTTCGACGAGTGCCAACTCGACCAGATACCCCGAGCACAATCATCAAAGCAGATGGCCTTGCCAAATTAGCAGCAGCCACCAAGAACATAAGCAAAAAAGAAAACGTGGTCACCCTCCTCCGTTCGTCGATAGACCAAATTGAGGTACGCACTATAAACTTGACTTGAGACTAGCGGAATGGTATTATGTCATATTTGCAGGACGGAGTACTCCCACCCGACAAAAATGAAGCCAAAAAGCTTCGAATGCAGGCGGCCCGATACAACATCATCAACCATGAGCTGTACAAAAGAACGTTTGGCGGTCCCTTGGCGAAGAGCCTAGGACCAAATCAAACTAGGAGCGTCCTCAAAGAAGTACACGAAGTCCATTATGGATCACATATCAGTAATCGATCCCTCGTTAGATGCCTCATACGGGCAGGCTATTACTGGCCCACCATGAAAAAGGAAGCCACCGACTTCATTAGAAAGTGTGAACAATGCCAAAAATACACTCCAATGATCCACCAGGTGGGCGAGAAGCTCCACTGCCTCATATCGCCTTGGCCATTCATCAAATGGGGGATGGACATCATCGGACCCCTTCTAGCAAGACGATGTAATATACGATTTCTTTTGGTTTTGACTAACTATTTTTCCAAGTGGATAGAAGTAGGTGCATTCGCCCAAATATGCGAACAGGAAGTTATCACATTCATATGGAGGAACATAATATACCGCTTTTGCATCCCCAAATAAATTAGTTGTGACAACTGACCCCAATTCACCGGAAAAAATACTATTGAATTCTTCGTGAAATGGCACATCAAGCGAATACTCTCCACGCCATATCATCCCGCAGGCAACGGTTGCGCGGAGTCCTCCAACAAAACAATACTGAACAGCATGAAGAAGAAGCTTGAGGACGACAAGGGACAATGGCCGGAACTGCTACCCGAAGTGCTATGGGCATACAACACTATGCCAAAAACAAGCATAGAAGAAATGACATATTCACTAGTCTATGGGACTGTGCTAGTCGAAGTCGGGGAACTAAGTTTGAGATACTCCAATGAGAGCAGACCAAGTAACAATGAAAGCAAGACCTCGACAAAATAGATGAGCAAAGAGACATGACCTACGTAAGAATGATAGCTCAAAAATAGCAAGCAAAATGGTACTACAACAAAAAAGCCAAAGTCAGACCACTCAAGGTAGGGGACTATGTACTCAAATCCAAAACACAAGCAAGCAAAGACCCACGAGAAGGCAAACTAGGAACCAATTGGGATGGACCATCAAAATCACGGCAACAGCAAATAAACGATCATTCCAACTAGAAACAATGGAGGGAAAACTACTACCAAATAATTGGAACGTCACCCACCTCAAATACTTCAACATCTGAAGATGGACATCCTCTAAGTCGTACTCTTTTTCCCTCACCCGAGTTTTGTCCCAATTGGGTTTTCTCGGGGAGGTTTTTAATGAGGCGCTGAAGGGGGCGTCTCGAAGTTTAGGAATTAAGTTCACCCCCTGCCTATCAACTACTTCTCTAGGCCAAGCGATGAAGGGACTAGATACTCGAATATATATATGGACCGAAAAGAAATATCTAATATTCCCCAATGAATAAACAAAGCATTATAACATTCTTAAACAACTCCACCAAATTTTCACATCACGCCAACTCAATGGAAATGTACATTCGACCTGGCTCGAATTAACTTACATTCGAACTCGTTGGAATCAACATACATTCGACCTCGTTTGAATTGATATACATTCAACTTCGCTCGAATATACATTCGACCTCGTTCGAATCAATATACATTTGACCTCATTCGAATAGGTATACATTCGACTTCGCTCGAATATACATTCGAACTCGTTCGAATCAATATACATTCAACCTCGTTCGAATCGATATTTATTTGACTTTGCACGAATATGCATTCGACCTCGTTCTAATCAATATACATTCGACCTCGTTCAAATCGATCTGCATTTGACCTTGCTCAAATTAACTTACATTTGACCTCGTTCGAATCGATCTACATTCAACCTTGCTCAAATTAACTTACATTCGACCTCGTTCGAATCAATATACATTCGACCTCGTTCAAATTGTTATACATTCGACCTCACTCAAATTAAATTACATTCGACCTCGTTTGAATTTATCTACATTCGACCTCGCTCGAATTAACTTACATTTGACCTCGTTCGAATCAATATACATTCGAACTTGTTCGAATTGTTCTACATTCGACCTTGCTCGAATTAACTTACATTCGACCTCGTTTAAATTGATGACCTCATTTAAATCGAACCGAAAGTCAGGGACTTTCTCACAAAAGAACACATACAAAAAAGAGCTAGAAATACACAGAAAAAGACAACTGTTCCATTCCAATAAATTTGTACAAAGGGCTGGAAAGACACCCCTACAAAAAACAGCAAAACACAAAAAAAGCAAAAACCAAGTGAAAAGACGTCACGCCGCATCATCCCCTCCATCACCAATGTCACCAGCATACTCATAATCGTATCAAGGGTCGGAGGCAAGCCCATCTAAGGCATCTTCATTACCTTCTCCTCCGGGCGTACTGGGATCATAACCACAAGCGTCACGAGCTGCACGTGCCTTGACACGAACTTCCTCAAATTCCGCCTCAAAAATCTTCCTAGCCATCTTTAGAGACCAGTATATGTCAAGTTAGGCCTCAGCATGAACTCACATTTCATACAACTTCCGTTCCACACCGGGAGCAGCATAAGTATGAGAAGTAGATGGCTGAGCCTGCACCTATGCCTTCTCGACCCTTAGGTCGGTAACTTGCTCATTCAGCTCAGACAGCTCCGCCTCCAAATCCCCAATCCACTCCTCAAACCTCGACTCCTTGAGCGCCGAAGTTTCTGCCCCAGTAGCTCGCTCAGACCTGCAAACACGAAAGGCGCCCCCTAGGGATGCCGCCTCCTCCACGATGATCATTCTTGCTTTCTCAGCTCCGCCCAACTCTTTGACATGGTGCTAAACTCACCCCTCAAGTTGATGGCCCTTGATTTGCTCTGCTCGAGCTCGACTCTTAAAGACGCCACCTGCGCCTGAAGGTAAGTATTTTCGGCCATCACTCCCTTACTCACCTCGAGCTCATCCTCATTATCCCTCACTGCCCCCTCAAACACGCTACACCTACCGATGGACCTCATAAGCTCCTCATCCTTCTCATTTAGCTCCTCATCTTTCTGCTTGAGCCTGTCGCGAAGCATCTGAAACTGGCCGTCCTAGCTAAGTAAGTAGACTAGCATTCGGTACTTAGAACGGTACTCTTTGTACTTGGATACCATCTTCTTAAAGAAGGTCGTCCTACGCTCTTCCCAGCGATCACGCTCAATCTCCATAATTAGGGTCTGACACGCAAAAGAAGACAGGTCAGCGGAAGTAAATTACATATATGAAATAAAACTAACTTAACATCGGAAAAGCAAACTTACTTGTCAAGGACATGCCAGATATACCCAATGAGAGATATGCATCCTTCAGCGTCTGCAGCATTCTATTTTCAGAATCCGGACATAGAGGAGTGAACACCGGTACCACCCATTTTGAATTGGCCGAGAGTTCATAATCTACGGGGATGACTATGTGTCGATCACGCCCTTTTGTCCTTATCTCCACTCGGGTGAACCTCTCCTCAAAAGACCATATCTCCTCAGGGTCGACATCGGTGCCCGACCCATTATCTTCTACGAGGATGGTTTTATCCTTCAGCCCGTTGATGATGAGCCGAGCCCGGCTACTCGTGCAGGTTCCCCTCCGTCGAAGGTCCCTTCAAACTCTGACGGTCTTTCTAAGGTAACGATAGCCGGCATGGGAGCAGCCTCAGTTCCTAGTAAGGGCATCGCCTCTGCATCCAAAATAATGGGCCTTTCCGACTCAGTATCGGCAGCACAAACCCTTCCAGTCTCCACCCTCCGCCTTTTCCCCGGTACCGTTTCTCCTCGTCATGAGATGACTCATCAATTAGGTGTAGGACATGTTGATCGGAGGTCTCCGCCGACGTGATGGCTTCCTGTGGACGGAATCACCCAATGGCGGAGCTAGATTTTGACCCTCTCGTACAAACTTGGCTAGTACAAATTGCATTTTAGCTGAAGAGACTGCCTGGCAGAATGCGGGAACCGAAGCCTTCATCTTTTTGGAAGCTCGTCGACCTGGCGCAAAGAGAAAATCTTATTTAACAAAAAAATGATGACAAGACTGTAGTAAGCTATAACGAAAGTAAAAGGGTCGTAGAAGGGAATCAGACGCACTAGTCAAAGGCTTGGGACTGAACCGCTTGTTAAAGGACATCCAGTCGTGAATCCCTACAGTATGAGGTAAGACGCGATTCACCCAGTCTTCGATATCAGGAACCAGGGTAGGTGGACGCTTACCAGCTGAAAGTAGAAAGACATGAGCAAGTTAGAAACAAAAAGATAAGGGATAAACAAAATATATGGCGAATGGTAAAAGGCCCTTACGATTAAAGTTCCACTGCTCAGGGAACCCGGCTGGATCCGCCACTACGTGCTCGGTCCTAACGAAGAAGTAATTGCACCAGAATTGGTGGTTCACCCAGTCATCCATCCCCGTCACCAATTCTTTAGTCCCACGGTGGCGGAGATGAATTAGCGTGCCCCTGTAGAAACTAGGCGAGAAGAGATGCAGCAGATGACGAATGGAGACTTTGCAACCGGCCAACTCTATGAACTTTTCCAGCATAAAAAAAAGCTTTATATAGGTAAGGGGAAAGTTGTGCTGGGCAGACGCCATAAAAGAGGCAGAACTCCTCGGCGAGTGGGGGAAGAGGAAGAGAGTAACCCACCAAAAATGGGTATTGGTTGAAAGCACAATACCAAAAATGGTGTACTTGCGTTGAGTTGTCCCCCCTCCCCCTCCGGAACAATATCGACGTGAGCAGGAATACTGAATTTAGATCGCAGGTCAGATATTTGCTTTGACCCCATGACTGATAGCACCTGCTCAGGAGCAGGGGCAAGTTCTTTCTAAAAGTCATTTCTAACCGACGGATTCCGAGGAACTATCTCATCCACGGTGGGAAAACTTTCATCTTCCGCAACCATGGGTTCACCACTACCGGGAGGCATAGCTACCGATAAAGGGGTGGTCGAAAACTATATCAGAAGTGTGAGGGGAGTTTTTCATTTCTGCAAAAAACGTGTATACAGTAGAACCGGAAGAAGGGTATCACCGGGAAAGTGTTTGATCAACGGGAAAGCTAGAGATGAAAAGTAGAAGTAAATCGGAAGCAAGGGTTGGAGAAGAAGCAGAAGAGTAAGTAAAGTGCCAAAGGAGTATGAAGTTCGAAAAGTTTCATTTTTTAATCTCCTTTCCCCTATTTATAAGGTATTATGGTGCCCAGATCGATGCAAGAAACAGTCATTGACACTAAGATCGAAGCAAAAAAGGCACTGGAAATGAGGCATCGCATCGGGAAGATGTGTAATGATGATGCAAGTGGTCATGACATCATCCTATGTTAGCCACGCCAACCACAACCTTTGAGCCTTCGCCACGGCAGAATATCTTGTGATTAGATATATATAAAATCTGCTCATCAAGGACTCCAAGAGGATGACCTCAATAAGCAGAGGGACTAACTATATGGGTCAAAACTAGGTCTAGTTTAGCGAATGCAGATGGACAAGCTGAGGCCGAGGTTGAAACCGAGCACGGACCAGTGGCGAGGAGTCGCTCAAAAGGAGTGACCAGTGCCGAGGTCGAGTAGAGAGCAAATTGCCGCAACTGTTACAATATTCCTAGGATTATGAATAGGAATGTTCAATCGATATTGTACTTTTTTAGGGTTTTCTAGGGATATCCCTTATAAATAGGAAGAGAGAGGAAACAAAAAGAGGATTCAGAACTTTTATGAAAGATCATCCTGTAAAGAGTTGAGTATCAAGAATATACTAAAAGCTTATCTTGTCCCCTTTGTTTTATTCTATTATATAAAATTCCTATTTAGTTCACAAGATCTAAGAACACATAGTTCACTTCCATTGTCTGTTGTCACACGTTGTAGTCAGAGGAAGGAATCATCCATGTCATCCAATATTTGGGTGAAAAATTCATTCTTATTACATTTAATGTCATTTATCACATTTATTGCATGTTTTCATTCTCATATTTATTAATACTCATTGAGTATTAACTCGACATTTGTTGTCTTGAACACAGTCCCATACATTCCAAGTTGTATAATTTTAACTTATTACTTTTAACTTGGATTCACCCCTTGTCTATTTATTAAATTGGTTTAAATAAAAGGGCTTAAAACTTTTTGGTCAAATATTTTAGTGATTAATTAAAACAAAAGGTAGTTTGTTTTAGTGACAGCAACTCCTGGAGTTGTATTCAAACACAGCAAAAGCCTAATATTGGCAGGATCATTTTGCCTTGTAGTGACCCTAAAAGATGGGTAAGAACAAAAGGAAGATAACGATTAGTACTTTTGTGCATCATAGATGACAAGATTTAAGAAAAAGTTGGAAATAACTGGGACATCCATTGACAAGTGTAGCATATTAGGGCAATTATTTAATAAAACTGAATAATCAAATAAAATGCACTATTCAAAGTCTCGTTAGTGTCTTTAAATTATGTGTTGACTTATCGACTGATATCTCCGCAGTGCATCAAGTTTGCAGAAGAATAGACATATTTACTAATATATAGAAGAGCGAGAGAAGCAGGTCGAGGTCGTCATGTGTGCTTACTTACAAAGGGGTATTTTGGTCATTTTGGCTTTAGTATTTAATTTATCTTAAAACACCTGTAGGCACCCTAACAGTGACATCAACAAAGTAGCCGCCTAGATTATGATGGGCACTTGGGTTTCTATGTTGCTGGCTCAACGCGTGGACTTCCATATAATATCTGACCACTTCATATTATTAGTCATAACACTATCTCAAAGTTCCCATCTCTCTGAACACCTCCATGCAATCTCTGCTTCTTCTCGCTGCTATTGTTTGTGTACACTGGTCCTCATTCTGTGCTTAGAGGTCTACGGTATTTCAGTATGATAGATAGGTCACTTTCTATCTCTATCTGTTCATCTTATTTATTTTTCTTTGTCTGCCTTCTAATTTGTATCTTTCAGAGAAGAATTAAATAGGTAATTTCAAAGGCCAGAATTGGATTTGCGCTGCTTTTGTCTCTCTTCGCTCAGAATTCCATAACATTCTTCTTCGCTGTAAGAAAGAATTAGAGTTTGACTTGGATTTTTGTACTTCGTTAGTTGCTAAATTGATATAATCACATGATTGACGATCGCCGATGATCTTCGCTTAGAATTCCTTTGGCTTCTGCTTCTTCGTTGTAACAGAAAATTGGGGTTTTGCTTGGGTTTTTGCAGTTCAGTGGTTGCTCAATTGACATACTTTTTTCATTATATGTAACTGTAATTGTTTTATTTTTGGGTTCTTGCTGATTTATTGCTCGAAATTAAATTTTAATTTTATGTTAATTTTGTGAAATTCAAAAATACCTTGAAAGAAATTGGGATTTCCGTCTACTATCTAACTATTCTCCATGTTTGTTTATGTTTGAAGGTTTTTTGTATTTTGACCAAGAGTTATAAATTGTGGATTTAGAATGGATAAAGGTTACTTTCTTGGATTTAAGTTACAATTTTAGTTTAATACTGATGTATTTTATTTTGTTGATTTATGTTTTTTTTTTCCTGAGTTTACATGAAAAAAGTGAGTTGGTTCTTAATTGTTTGAAAGTTTTGTACATGGCTTCTTACTTTCGAGCTCAGTGATTAGTAGCTTATATATACAAATTCGATAGAACTTGTTTGATGTTTTTGGATTTGTATGGTGCTGTAACTACATACTTGTAACTTTTAATATTCTTTCCTAACAAATCAATATTCTCTCCCCTACCCACTATTTTTCTGCAAAGGTCAGCCTTGTATTTTGCCTTGCAGCTACAACAACAAAGTTAGCAGTGACAGTATTTATGATTTCATGATTATTGTGTATATTACTTTCTTTTACCTATTATCTGTTGCGGAAGCCAAATGTATATAGTGTGAATAAGTCACAACTACTATACCAAAAATTATGACAGCCACCAAATAATAAATAAGACAATAAAGCAATAATAAAAGGAACACCAGAATTAACGAGGTTCGGCTAATTTTGCCTACTACTCGGACACAACCAATATTTTATTTCACTCCAAAAATACAAGTAAAATAATACTAAAGAGAGAAGATACAAATGCCTTAAGAAGATAAGAAGGCAAATGAGAGGTGTATTTAAATCCTAAACATTAGGCCTCATTTTATAGGGAAAAATTTCCTACAAAAAGGGTTCCCAACCGATGTGGGAGAATAAGAAATTTGCCATATTCAACAAATCTCCACCTTGGCAAAATTCCACATCTTCAATTTTCTCTCGGTAACAAATTTTGGTTGTGTCTCCATCTTTAATCTTCAATGTTCAACAATGTTGATCAAATCCAAACAATGTTGAAACTTGACCGCAGTCACCACCTTTGTCAGCATATCAGCAGGATTCTCTGTAGTATGAATTTTCTTCACCGTGACTCCACCTTCTTCTATGAT
>MU733619.1:115719-128246 GCA_026770625.1 Nicotiana glauca
AGAAGATACAAATGTCTTAAGAAGATAAGAAGGCAAATGAGAGGTGTATTTAAATCCTAAACATTAGGCCTCATTTTATAGGGAAAAATTCCCTACAAAAAGGGTTCCCAACCGATGTGGGAGAATAAGAAATTTGCCATATTCAACATTATCTGATTCCTACACGAATACAATACTTAATATACTTCATAGGCCTTTTTTACGCACTACCAGATATAGGAACTAGGTATATCTGTGCAAGCCTTTGTATTGCAATGTTAATTCAACTTCTCAACTACCCTACTTTGCAAGTATTTTTCCTTGTAAATATTGTACTCTTTACACGAACAAACTGTATTTATCGAAAAGAAACATGATCTAATCCAAAGTGTTGTATTCCTTGTTTGTTTGATTTCATTTCCCGTAATAACTATGTTAATAGTGAGATTCCTTACAATGTCGATGAAGGAATCCCAGAGAAGGGGCTTCCGAAGATGGGGCAGAACAAGCTGCTTTTTTGTGCTTCCATATATTTCTCTGTTGAAGGTAAAATTTCTTCATATGGATGCTATCTTGATCATTTTACTTGTTTGCAGTTAAATACTTTTATCTTTATAATATGTAGCTATTTATCATGTTATGCTAGAATTGCGGTGTCTCACTATGGCAGAAGGAAAAGTAGACAAAGATTCAACTGAAGAAGTTTAGGACAAGGTTCAACTTCGAGATGATTTAAACTGGAAAAATTATCAAAGATAATGACCATGACCGAATTGCTGCAATTAAGTTACTTTTAGCAGGGTGGTTTTCCTGATTTAATAGGTAAACCCATAAATCATAGCCAATTACTAAAGATTTCAGGGGAGTTAATATGTTCTCTCTACTTTTGTCACTATGCTTTAAACAAGGAAACGATAACTTGCTCATCACTTACACGTTGTTTGTTGTGCTCTTTATGTGTCTAATGATATGCTTTAAAGAGTAAGAATGAAAAATTAGCAAGGTGCAAGTGATGGTCTATTAACAACAATGTCTTTAGTTATATGTTTCCCTCCAAAGTAGGATGAGATGCAAATGAGTCAGAGTAGAATCTTACATTTTACTGAACTAGGATTTAGTGATAGAAATATATAAATAAAAAATGTTTTAATTTTACAACCAAATATTTTTATACCTTTATTGTCAGTAAACAATACTTCTATCTCAGCTTCTAATTTCATTAGTTAAATCTACTTCTATTTTTCATATGATTTCTTTTGCCATCCAGGGGTTCCTTTATTTGGATTCTGTCAGTTGTATTTCTCTAAATTCTTTGTGGCTTGACCAAAAGGTACTATTTCTTCCTATGATTTATGAAGTTACTTCTTGAATATTTTGTTTGTGGTTGTTTTTATGCAGTATTTTGATTTTCAATGATAAAAGATTTGTGCTGCTTATGCTTTTTCAAAGTGTAGTATACACCTGATTAGTCAATTCCTTCTTAGGCATGATGTTTAACTGCACATGCATTCTTGAAATATCTTAATCGTTTCAACTCGCTACGGATTAATTTAATTAGCTTTCACGTATACTTATTTTAACATTGTCACGACCCAGATTTCTCACCCTCAGGAGTCATGATGGCGCTTACTAATATGAGCTACGCAAGCCAAATTTAATTACCTTTCCATTAATGATCTAATCCATTTTTACAATAAATGGCAAAAATATAAAAGCAACGAAATTCAATAATAAGCAGAAGTCTTAGCATTATATAAAACTGAATAGAAATGCGGAAAGTTCAACAAAATTCTCTACCCAAGACTGGTGTCACTGTACTCACGAACTGCTAAGAATACTAAATACAACATCTGAAAGAAACACAAATTGTTTGTCTCAAATACAATGATATAACAGACTAAAAAGAGAGGATAAGGGAGACGCCGGGCCTGCGGACGCCTCCAAGGCTTCCTCGGGTCTCGCTGGACTGAAGGCCTGCTCCCACCCTAATGTTGTTGTTGCTGCTGTCCAAAACCTGGATCTGTGCGAAATAGCATAGAGTGTAATATCAGCACAACCAACCCCATGTGCTAGTAAGTGTCTAGCCTAACCCCGGCGAAGTAGTGACGAGGCTAGACTGGACTACCACATAAACCTATGCAATTATATATACAGTGGAATCGAAATACAAGACAAGTAAACAATATGGGAGGGTAAGCATGCTGTAGGGAGATAACAGTTTCAAGTATAAATTGACTAATACAAAGGAAAGGCACAACACATACAACAATAAGGAACGGAGATCAACAAGTGCACGGCATCACCCTTCGTGCTTTTACTCTCATCCTCACCAAGAAATAATATAAACAAATGTGCACGGCATCACCCTTCGTGCTTTTACTCTCATTCCTCGCATATAATCAATAGAATAGGCACGAAATGGCACATCGTGCGGCATGACATCACCCTTCGTGCTTTACTCTCTTTTCCTCACAAGAAGCAAATAATGTACGACATCACTCTTCGTGCTTTACACACTTTCCTCACAAGAAACGAACAATGCACGGCATCACCCTTCATCCTTTAACACTCTTACGCACCCAATCAACAATCACAAACAAGGGCAAGGGAATAATAAAACAATAATGGAAATCCCAGCAAGGGTACACAAAAAGAAAAAAAAACCGGTTACCCATTCCCCCACGAACTCAAATATGTAATTTGTTTTGAAATTGGACCTCAAATTGAGGTCCAAATCCCTAATTTTTAGAAAACCTAGGTTCTACTCGAAACTCCCAATTTCACCCATAAAAATCATTGATTTTAAGTAGAAAACATGTTAAGTGATGTTAATGATTGAAAGAAATAAGTAGAAATTAACTTACAATTGATTTGGAGAAGAAAGATTTCTTGGAAAATCACCTATGGGTGTTTGAGTTTGAGAAAATGTGAAAAATGAAGTTCAAAATTGGTTAAGTATAAAATATGCTGCGCCGCGGATACGAAAAATGCGAAATTTGGTTCGCAATTGCGAACCCTGCAGGTATGGGAAATGCGAGATTTTTGTTCGCATTTGCGAACTCAGGCCTTTTGGGAGAACTTCGTATTTGCGAACTTCTAGTCGCATTTGCGAAAACTGTGCCTTCGCATTTGTGAGTCATTGCTCGCATTTGCGACCGCAGCCCAATGCCCCCTTCCTCGCATTTGCAATGCCAGGCTCGCATTTGCGAGGCCTGCTTCGCAAATGCAAATATTGCAGGTCTGATGCACCAGATTTTTCCTAAGTTCAAAAATGCACTCCGATACCTATCCAAAACTCACCCGAGCCCTCGGGGCTCCAAACCAAATATGCACACAACCTCAAAAATATCCTACGGACTTATTCATGCGATCAAATCGCCAAAATAACATCAAAAATAATGAATCAAACATCAAAATCACTAGTTTTTCTTCAAACATCATAAACTTTCCAATTTAGAGTTTTAAGTCCGAAACACGTCAAACGACGTCCGATTTCAACCAAACTTCACAGAAAGCGCTTAAACCATGTATAAGACTTGTACCGGGTGCCGGAACCAAAATACGGGCCCGATACTACAGTCTTTTAATCAAATTTCATTTCCAATTTCCTTAACTATTTCCATAAAACAATTTCACACTAAAATTTATTTCTCGGGCTTGGGACCTCGAAATTCGATTTCTGGCATACGCCCAAGTCCCATATTTTTCTACGGACCCTCCGAGACCGTCAAATCACTGGTCCGGATCCGTTTACTCAAAATGTTGACTCAAGTCAAATTTATTCAATTAAATATCAAAATTTAGCATTTTTCTCATAGAATTCATATTTAAGCTTTCTGTCTACGCGCTCGGACTGCGCACGTAAATTGAGGCAACCCCAAATGAGGTTTTCAAGGCCTCGGAAGCATAGAATGAGTAAGGGAACAAGTGATGACCCTTTAGGTCGTCACATTCTCTACCTCTAAAACAATCGTTCGTCCTCGAACGGACAAAAGAAAGAAGTACCTGAGTCTGGGAAAAGATGAGGATAACGACTCTGCATGTCAGACTCGGACTCCCAGGTCGATGCCTCAGAAGGCTGACCTCTCCACTGAACACGAATAGAAGGAAAACTCTTGGACCTCAACTGATGAACCTGCCGGTCTAGAATAGCTACCGGCTCCTCCTCATAAGACAAGTCCTTGTCCAGCTGGACAGTGCTGAAGTCTAACACATGGGCGGGATCGCCGTGATACCTCCGAAGCATGGATACATGAAAAACTGGATGTACGGCTGATAAGCTAAGCGAAAATGCAAGTCTATATGACACCTCTCCCACTCGATCAAGAATCTCAAACGGACCGATGAACCTTGGGCTAAGCTTGCCCTTCTTCCCAAATCTCATCATGCCCTTCATAGACGACACTCGGAGCAATACCCGCTCACCAACCATGAATGCCACATCTCGAACCTTGCGATCTGCATAACTCTTTTGCCTAGACTGAGCTAAAAGAAGCCTATCCTGAATGATCTTGACCTTGCCCAAGGCCTCCTGAACCAAATCTGTACCCAACAACCGAGCCTCTCCCGGCTCAAACCATCCAACCAGAGACCGACACCGCCTACCATATAAAGCCTCATAAGGAGCCATCTGAATGCTCGACTGGTAGCTGTTGTTGTAGGCAAACTTCGCTAAAGGCAAGAACTGATCCCACGAACCTCCAAAGTCAATAACACAAGCTTGAAGCATATCCTCCAAAATCTAAATAGTCCGCTCGTACTGCCCGTCCATCTAGGTATGAAATGTTGTGCTCAACTCAACCCGTGTACCCAACTCTCACTGAACTGCTCTCTAGAAGCGCGAGCTAAACTGCGTACCGCGGTCCGATATGATATATGTCGGCACACCATGAAGGCGAACAATCTCCCAGATATAAATCTTAGTTAATTTCTCAGAAAGGAGACTGCCACAGGAATGAAATATGTTGACTTGGTCAGCCTATCAACAATAGCCCAAATCGCATCGAACTTCTTCCGAGTCAGTGGAAGTCCAGTAACAAAATCCATAGTAATCCACTCCCACTCCCACTCGGGAAGCTCAATCCTCTGAAGTAAATCACCAGGCCTCTGATGCTCGTATTTAACCTGCTGACAATTCAAACAACGAGCCATATATTCTACGATATCCTTCTTCATTCTACGCCACCAATAATGCTGCCACAAATCCTTATACATCTTCGCGGCGCTCGGATGAATAGAGTACCTGGAAATATGGGCCTCCTCCAAAATCAACTCTCGAAGCCCATCCACATTGGGCACACAAACTCGCCCCTGCAACCTCAAAACTCCATCTGCATATAAGGTAACCTGCTTGGCACCTCATCGCGGCACCATGTCTCTAAGGACACACAAATGGGGATCATCAAACTGCCGATCACGGATACGCTCCAATAATAAAGAACGAGCGACCGTGCAAGCTAACACACGATTGGGCTCAGAAACATCCAGTCTCATGAACTGATTAGCTAAATCCTGAATATCCAAAGCAAGCGGCCTCTGACTGACCGGAATATAAGCAAGATTGCCAATGCTGGCTGACTTCCTACTCAAAGCATCGGCCACTACATTGGCCTTATCCAGATGATAAAGAATTGTGACACCATAATCCTTCAACAACTCCAACCACCTCCTCTGCCTCAAATTCAACTCCTTTTTCTTGAACAAGTACTAAAGACTCTTGTGATCAGTGAACACCTCACATGCCACGCCATACAAATAGTGCCTCCAGATCTTCAATGCATGAACAATGGATGCCAACTCAAGATCATGCACGGGATAGTTCTTCTCATGAATCTTCAACTGCCTCGAAGCATAGGCAATGACATTGCCATCCTGCATCAACACTGCTCCAAGTCCAACACATGAGGCATCACAATAGACTGTATAGGGCCCTGAACCTGTGGGCAAAACCAACACCGGTGCCGTAGTCAGAGCTGTCTTGAGCTTCTGAAAGCTCACCTCACACTCATTCGACCATCTAAACTGGGCACCCTTCTGGGTCAATCTGGTCATCGGGGCTGCAATAGATGAAAATTCCTCCACAAATCGTCTGTAGTAGCCTGCCAACCCCAAGAAACTCCGAATCTCTGTAGCTGATGCTGGTCTAGGCCAGTTCTTGACTGCCTCCATCTTCTTCGGGTCCACCTGAATGCCTTCTGCCGATACAACATGACCCAAAAATACAACTGAACCCAACCAGAATTCACACTTCGAGAACTTAGCATATAACTGACTATCCCTCAGAATCTAAAGAACCACTCTAAGGTGCTGCTCGTGCTCCTCCTGACTGCGGGAGTATATCAATATATCATCAATGAACACTATCACGAATGAATCCAAATAAGGCCTGAACACTCGGTTCATCAAGTCCATGAAAGCTACTGGGCATTTGTCAACCCGAATGATATAACCAAGAACTCATAGTGCCCATACCGAGTGAAGAAAGCTGTCTTAGAGATATCGGATGCTCTAATCCTCAACTGATGGTAACCAGATCGCAAGTCAATCTTGGAAAATACCCTGGCACCCTGAAGCTGGTCGAACAAATCATCAATCCTCGGCAGTGGATATTTATTCTTGACTGTTACCTTGTTCAATTGTCGGTAATCAATACACATCCTCATTGACCCATCCTTCTTCTTGACAAATAATACCGGCTCACCCCAAGAAGACACACTGGGTCTAATGAAACCCTTCTCAAACAAATCCTACAACTGCTCTTTTAACTCTTTCAACTTCGGCGGGGCCATACGATATGGTGGAATAGAAATGGGCTGAGTACCCGAAACCAACTCAATGCAGAAATTAATATCCCTGTCGGGTGGCATACTCGGCAGGTCTGAAGGAAAAATATAAGGGAACTCACAAACAACGGGCACAGAATCAATAGAGGGAATCTCAGCATTGGAGTCCCGAACATAAGCTAAATAAGCCAAACACCCCTTTTCGACCATACGCCGAGCCTTCAAATACGATATGACACTGCGACTAGAATGACTTGGAGTCCCTCTCCACTCTAAGCGAGGCATACCCGGTAAAGCTAAGGTCAGAGTCTTGGCATGTCAGTCCAAGATAGCGTGAAAGGGTGATAACCAGTACATCCCCAATATAATATCAAAGTCGACCATATCTAAAAGCAGCAGATCTACACGAATCTCCAGACCCCGAATTGCCACAACACAAGAGCGATGAGCTTGATCGACCATGATGGAATCACCCATCGGCGTAGACACATACACAGGAATACCCAATGCATCACTAAGCATGATCAAATACGGGGCAAAATAGGATGACACATACGGATACGTAGACCCCGGATCAAACAACACTTAAGCATCTCTATCACAAACTAGAACCATACCTGTAATAACCGCATCTGAAGCCTCTGCCTCGAGCATAGCCTGAAGAGCATAACATCGGGGCTGGGCCCCACCACTCTGACCTGCCTCTCTGGGACGGCCCGCTGCTGGCTGGCCTCCACTTCTGGCAGTCTGAGCTCCACCTCAATGACCTCTACCTCCACCTTTGGCACCTCTACCCCCACCTCTAGCTAGCTGGGCGGGCTGTGGGACAGCTGGTCCCTGAACCATGGCACGAGAACCCTGGGACTGAGAACTGCTCGATGCTTAAAGGAAAAATCTAACAATATGATCCGTGTCACCACAAGTGTAACAAGTCCTCGGCTGCTAAGTCTGCTAGCCCTGTCGACCTGAATGACCACCACGGAAACTCTGAAGCGGCAGTGCACTGATAGGAGCTGGCGGTGCACTGAATGGATACTGATCAGAATAATGCCCACAGAAACCACGATCACCTGAGGCGCCCTGAGAAACCTGGAGGGCTGACTGGAAAGGCCTAGAAGGCTGACCCCTATCATAATCTCTGCCTCCAGATGAGGCACCACTGAATCGGCCTTACTGACGGGGTCTCTTGTCTGCTCTATGACCACCCCCTGTGGCAATACCATCTCGATCCTCCGGGCCACATTGGCCGCCTCCTGAAAAGTAATATCACTCCCCGCCTCTCTAGCCATCCGGAGACGAATATTTTGGATGAGTCCTTCAATAAATCGTCTCACTCTCTCTGTCTCTGTGGGGAGTATGACAGTAGCATGGCGAGCCAACTTAATAAACCTGGTCTCGTACTGGGTGACTGACATGGATCCTTGATGGAGACGCTCAAACTTCCTCCGATAGGCCTCACGCTGTGTGACAGGGAGAAACTTCTCCAGAAATGTATGCGTGAACAGCTCTCAGGTCAAGGCTGGAGACCCTGCTGGTCTAGCTAAACAGAAATTCCTCCACCAAGTCTTGGCAGATCCAGATAGGTGAAATGCAGCAAAGTCAACTCCATTGGACTCAACAATACCCATGTTCCGAAGAACCTCGTGGCAGTTGTCCAAATAATCTTGAGGATCCTCGGTGGGTGCACCGCTGAAAGTAGTAGTGAAGAGCTTGGTGAACCTATCCAACCTCCACAAAGCATCGGCAGACATGGATGCCCCATCACCGGCCTGGGCTACCACACCCGGCTGAGCTGCTCTAACTGGCTGAACTGCTGGAGCCTGAACCTGAGGAGCTACGTGCTCCGGAGTACGAGTAGTAGGAGTCTGGGCCCCTCCTCCAGCCTGAGAGACAGCTGGTGCTATAGGAAGCAAACCCGCTCGGGTAACACTCTCCATGAGGCCCACCAACCGGACCAAAGCGTCTTGAAGAACTGGGGTAGCAATAAACTCCTCTAGGACATGAGCTTGGCCCACCGGAACTACTAGGGCTGGGGCCGGAACCTCCTCGTCAAAGTCGACCTGAGGCTCCGCCACTGGTGCTGCTGCTCGGGGCTGAGCTCTGTCCATACCTCGGCCTCTAGCACGGCCTCGTCCTCTGCCCCTAGCGGGAGCTGCCTGGGGCTCGGACTACTGATCAGAAGATGAGGAAGCGCGTTTTCTCGCCATCTGTGAAAGAACATAGTAGAAATTCAATTAGCATTGAGAAACCAAACCGCACGACAAGAAAGAACAAATGTAAAACTTTTCCAAACTCGATAGCCTCTAGGGGATAAATACAAACCTCTCCGTACCGATCCCTCAGACTCTACTAAGCTTGTCCGTGAGTTGTGAGACCTATGTAACCTAGAGCCCTGATACCAACTTGTCACGACCCGGATTTTCCACCCTCAGTAGTCGTGATGGCGCCTACTAATATGATCTACGTAAGCCAAATTTAATTACCTTTCCATTAATGATCTAATCCATTTTTACAATTAATGGCAAAAATATAAAAACAACTAAATTCAATAATAAGTGGAAGTCTTAGCATTATATAAAACTGAATAGAAATACTGAAAGTTTAACAAAATCCTATACCCAAGACTGGTGTCACTGTACTCACGAACTGCTAAGAATACTAAATACAACGTCTGAAAGAAACACAAACTGTTTGTCTCGAATGCAATGAGATAATAGACTAAAAAGAGAGAATAAGGGAGACGCCGGGCCTGCGGACGCCTTTAAGGCTACCTCGGGTCTCATTGGACTGAAGGCCTGCTCCCACCCTAATGCTGTTGTTGCTGCTGTCTGAAACCTGGATCTGTACAAAATAGCATAGAGTGTAGTATCAGCACAACCGACCCCATGTGCTGGTAAGTGTCTAGCCTAACCCCGGCAAAGTAGTGACGAGGCTAGACTGGACTAGCACATAAACCTGTGCAATTATATATATACAGCAAAATCAAAATATACGACAAGTAAACAATATGGGAGGGGAAGCATGTTGTGGGGAGATAACAGTTTCAAGTATAAATTGACTAATACAAAGGAAAGGCACAACAAATACAACAATAAGGAACGGAGATCAACAAGTGCACGACATCACCCTTCGTGCTTTTACTCTCATCCTCACCAAGCAATAATATAAACAAACATGCACAGCATCACCCTTCGTGCTTTTACTCTCATTCCTCACATATAATCAATAGAATAGGCACGGAATGGCACATCGTGCGGCAAAACATCACCCTTCGTGCTTTACAGTCTTTCCTCACAAGAAACGAACAATGCACGACATCACTCTTCGTGTTTTAATACTCTTCCTCGCCCCAATCAACAATCACAAACAAGGGCAAGGGAATAATAAAACAATAATGGAAATTCCGGCAAGGGTACACAAACAAGCAAATAAAAAAAACCCGGTTACCCATTCCCCCACGAACTCAAATATGTAATTTATTTTGAAATCGGACCTCAAATTGAGTTCCAAATCCCCAATTTTTAGAAAATCTAGGTTCTATCCAAAACCCTCAATTTCACCCATGAAAATTAATGATTTTAAGTGAAAAACATGTTAAATGATGTTAATGATTGAAAGAAATGAGTAGAAATTAACTTACAATTGATTTGGAGAAGAAAGATTTCTTGGAAAATTGCCTATGGGTGTTTGAGTTTGAGAAAATGTGAAAAATAAAGTTCAAAATCGGTTAAGTATAAAATATGCTGGGCTGCGGATATGAAAAATGCGAAATTGGGTTCGCAATTGCGAACCCTGCGGGTATGGGAAATGCGAGATTTTTGTTCGCATTTGCGAACTCAGGCCATTTGGGAGAACTTCGCATTTGCGAATTTTAGTCGCATTTGCGAAAACTATGCCTTCGCAATTGCGAGCCATTGCTCGCATTTGCGACCACAGCCCAGTGCCCCCTTCCTCGCATTTGCGATGCCAGGCTCGCATTTGTGAGGCCTGCTTCGCAAATGCGAAAATTGCAGGTCTGATGCACCAGATTTTTCTTAAGTTAAAAAATGCACTCCGATACCTATCCAAAACTCACCCGAGCCCTCGGGGCTCCAAATCAAATACGCACACAACCTCAAAAAATATCCTACGGACTTATCCGTGCGATCATATCGCCAAAATAACATCAAAAACAATGAATCAAACCTCAAAATCACTAGTTTTTCTTCAAACTTCATAAACATTCTAATTTAGAGTTTTAAGTCCGAAACACTTCAAACACGTTCGATTTCAACCAAACTTCACAGAAAGCGCTTAAACCATATATAAGACTTGTACCGAATGCCGTAACCAAAATACGGGCCCGATACCACAGTCTTTTAATCAAATTTCATTTCAAATTTCCTTAATTATTTCAAATAATTTCACATAAAAATTCATTTCTCGGGCTTGGGACCTCAGAATTCGATTCCGGGTATACGCCCAAGTCCCATATTTTCCTATGGACCCTCCGGGACCGTCAAATTACGGGTCCGGGTCCGTTTACCCAAAATGTTGATCGAAGTCAAATTTATTCAATTAAATATCAAAATTTAGCATTTTTCTCCAGAATTCATATTTAAGCTTTCTGGCTACACGCCCGGACTGTGCACGCAAATCGAGACAACTCCAAATGAGATTTTCAAGGCCTCGAAAGCACAGAATGAGTAAGGGAACAAGTGATGGCCCTTTGGGTCGTCACAAACATCTTTGTTCTTTTAATTATAAGCACAATGTTAATCATTTTATTTAGAAATAGTTTGATAAACAGGAATAGGAAAGAAAATGTACAGTATGAATTATGGGGCAGTTAAATGTATTGGTACTTTTTCTTTGTAACATTTGGTCAAGCACTTGAAATTTGCTGGTTGCATGTTTTTGAACCTTTGCCTTCTACATTTTGGAAAATAATTTTTTTTGAGCCCATAAGTTTCACAATTTACTTGGTTAATCATAGAGGACAATTTACAGTCAACTACTGTAGCTCTAAGATAACATACTCTAACTTGTACTATACTAATTCTGCTCCAACTTCACGCCTCTCTATTGGCAAACACTGTCTTACCCCTTAAGCTGGACAAAATCAAATCTTGAGAACAGAGATCTGAAGAAGTGTTATATTCATACTCATTCGACGCCTATAAAGTTGATAGTCATAGAACCTATAACAGTATGGTAATGCATTTAATTTTTTTTTTCAATTTCAGATGTTAAGATTACAAGAGTTGCCGGATTAATTTAGACTAGAACTGTACATTGCTCAGCTGATGAGTAGGTGGAACAAACACCATTCCGTTGGCATTAGAACACTTGACAAAAAAACAGGCAGAATGCTTAATATGTTTGGGCCCGTGCGATAGCACGGGCTGTCACGACCCAAAATCCACTAAGGGTCGTGGTAGCGCCGGACACCGCTGTCAGGCCAGCCAATTAGATTTACCGATTTAAAAATCCTTTTTAAAAACATCAAATTTCAGAAATTTCCTTCAATTTTCGCAAATAAAAGGGATTTTTGCTTCAATTCAAATTAACAATAACAATTAAATCAACTTTTCGAAAACCATCCCAGAACCCGGTGTCACAAGTGCATGAGTGACTACTGATGATGAAATAAAATACAATCTCTGTCCGGAATACAATGGACAGGAAATAAATAAATCAAGTACAGAAAGGAACTACACTAGCTGCAGGTCGCCTCGCAATTTGCAGCTCACCTAGTCCCTGAATCGTCCGTGCTGCTGCGCCCAG
>MU733619.1:143183-153398 GCA_026770625.1 Nicotiana glauca
ATATATAATTTCATTCATTACCGTCATACGTATCGGCCACTAATTATTCGTAGCAACTATATAATTCAATTGCTTTAAGGTTAATTTTATTTTTTTGCTCTTTATAGTTATATTGAACTTAATTTCATTTCGTTCTCATACTATATCATGTTTCATCTCTTTTGTGACTATAAAGTTTTATTTTAAAAATAAGAATTTAATATGTTTAATATTAAAGTATATGACTCAACTAACTATTATATTATATTTTAAATAACTATGCAACTATAGTCATCACTAAACTAGTATATATAATAAGTAGATATTGATAGCGACCATAAATTACGTGTACTACGGTTCCACTAGTCAATTGACTCCAATCATTATAATTTGATATATAATTAGCAATTTAATTATAAAATATAAATAATAAGTAGATATTGATACTAGTTAATTACATTGTTGCGCTTTATATATAGTTACATTGAACGTCTATATATATATAATAAGTAGATATTGATAGCGACCATAAATTACGTTTACTATAGTTCCACTAGTCAATTGACACCAATGGTTATATTTTAGGATATAATTAGCAATTTAATTATAAAATATAAATAATAAGTAGATATTGATGCTAGTTAATTATATTGTTGCGCTTTATATATAGTTACATTGAACGTCTATATATATGTGTGTGTATAGTAGCCAACATATAATTTCATTCATTAAGGCCATGTGTATATTGATAGCAACCATATAATTACGTTTACTATGGTTCCACTAGTCAATTAACGCCAATCGTTATATTTTGGATATAATTAGCAATTTAATTATAAAATCTAAATAATAAATAGATATTGATGCTAGTTTATTATATTGTTGCGCTTTACATATAGTTACATTGAACGCCTATATATAATAATAATTAGATATTGATAGCGACCATAAATTACATTTACTATGGTTCCACTAGTCAATTGACACCAATCGTTATACTTTGGGATATAATTAGCAATTTAATTATGATAAGTAGATATTGATATCGACCATAAATTACGCTTACTATGGTTCCACTAGTCAATTGACACCAATCGTTAAATTTTGGGATATAATTAGCAATTTAATTATGAAATATAAATAATAAGTAGATATTGATACTAGTTAATTACATTGTTGCGCTTTATATATAGTTACATTGAACGTCTATATATATAATAAGTAGATATTGATAGCGACCATAAATTACATTTACAGTGGTTCCACTAGTCAATTGACACCAATGGTTATATTTTGGGATATAATTAGCAATTTAATTATAAAATATAAATAATAATTAGATATTGATGCTAGCTAATTATATAGTAGCCAACATATAATTTCATTCATTAAGATCGTGCGTATATTGATAATGACCATGTAATTTCGTTTACTATGGTTCCACTAGTCAATTGACACAAATCATTATATTTTTGGGATATAATTAGCAATTTATTTATGAAATATAAATCATAAGTAGATGTTGATACTAGTTAATTATATTGTTGCGCTTTTTATATCGTTACATTTAACGTCTATATATATAACTAATGAATTTATCAGCGCTTCGCGCGGTCATAAAATATTTTAATAAGTAATATATGTCTAATATATATGAATATTAGAAAGATATTAGTGGTCAAATCTAATTTAAAGTTTTACTCCATATTATTCCTATCATATAATTTTATATTTTCAGGAATAATTAAATCTTTGCAGATTTATTATTTTCTAGAGATAATTGATCATTTTTCTTAATAATTTATATAAGTGAAACTATCTATACCTTCCGTCTTCTACCTTTTCCTCTGTTTTTTTCCTACACATTCATTTTACAAATTTTTTTTCCAAATGTCAAAAAATTAAACTCAAATAAAATTCTTAGGAAGTAATTCAAAAAATTTAGCTGGTGAATTATTTTTTCTCAAACATATTAAATCTCGCATAAGAACATGGAAAACTCTAGGATTATTGGCTCGCTAATTAAAATGTTAAAGAATACAAAAGAAAGAAGGTTACAATTGTTCTATTTATACCGGAGAAAAAAGAAGGAAAAAATTCAAATAAAATAAATAGAGTTCTGTCATGAAAATCGAAGCCTCGCCCATAATAGCCTTTACGAAATGCTTTTTGTCCTAAGCTTAGTGTATTTGTTTACTATGCAAGTGAAAGGAGTGATAAATTTGTGAGTTACTAAAGAACACGACAATTTGAAAAAATTACTTGATAGATCTGTCACGACCCAATTCCCAAACTCGGTCGTAATGGCAACTCTCGTGAAGACAAGGCCAGCCAACAGACATTAATACCTCTTTAATACTTACTTAGCATAAATAAGTCTAAAACATTAATAAAATTATCATATGTGCAGAAGAAAAATAATAAAATAGGGAACCATCCCGATACAGTCCGACCGGGGTGTCACAAGTCACGAGCATCTAGAAAATTTTTTTTAAGTCAACTACAAGTCCTGTAATACATGGATTAAAAATTTAGAATTAAAAGAAGAAATCTGGTGCCGTGAACGCTGGCGGTCACCTTGCTCGGCTACAATAGCAAAATCCTCAACCAGCTCAAATCCGCTACCGGGTAAACCAATACCTGCATCTGCACACGAGGTGCATGGAGTAAAGTGAGTACTCCAACTCAGTGAGTAATAAAGATAAATAATAACTGAGCAGCAAGAAACCACGTAAAGCAAGTCATCATGCTATATAGTACAGTGTAACCGTTTGAGAAAACAGTGAAACCGTGAAATCTTTGAAAATATCTGGACTCAGTTTTAAACCTCTTTTGAAAACATCTCTTTCCAACAGTTAAACAAATGAATGCGAAACAGATAGTGCAAGTCAGCACATAAGTCAGCCCCTCGGGCACAGCAGTCCATTAACAAATAACACGAGGGTATCATGTAAACAATGCAAGGAGTAGCATGGATGCCAATGAAATGCGAGTGCTGGAATGTCATGAAAGATAATACAAATAGGAACAAATGCATGAGTGCAATGCAATGCATATGACGGTACACTATGGTACTCACTGCGGCATGCAACCCGAGCCATCCATGTATTTAACGTCGACGACGCTCACTGGGGGTATGTACAGACTCCGGAGGGGCTCCTACAGCCCAAGCGCAATTAATCAAGCCATCTCGTGACACCAACCAGGCCCTCGGCCTCAATATCAATATAATACCGCTGCGGCGCGCAGCCCGAACCATCCATATATCCAGAAATCACTACAAGCCCCTCGGGCATTTTTAAAACAGTAATTCACAACCTAGAATACCATTTAGAAATATCATTTAAGTTTTCAAATCTTAGAAAGACGGCTGAGTTTGTAAAACAGTATTAAAACCTTAGACCGAGATCAAATAATATGCAAAGTAATGCGAAAACAGTGATATCAATCTGTGAACACGTGATTTTTGCCCTATATATGAATTATTCCCAAAAATTAAAACAAAATGATTTGTTCTTTATTTTTATAATTTTTGTGCATTTTTGTGTCATTCTGTGATAATTGTTTGCATTTTTATTTTGTGCATGTTAAGTCATATGAAAATACAAAAATATGCATTTGCATTTAGGATTTTAATTTTATTTTTTTAGAATAAAATTTAAAGAAATTCACAAAAAATAGTTCCTAGGCAATTTTAATTGATAATTGATTTTAAATAATTGTAGAAGTTAAATAGTTTAATTAGGTTTTGTTTTAATCAGAAAATACAAAGTAAAAATATAAAATGCAAAAATGAAAATGAATACAAAAAGCAAAAGAAATAACAAGAAAAATCAAAGAAGGGAAAAACAATTAAATAAATTTGGGCCAAAATAACCTAGCCCAAACAAAATCCCATTTCAATCCTGCTGGTCCAGCCCAAACGTTTATTAACCTGGCCTGACCCCTCCTTTTGCTCAAAACTACATCGTTTTGGGGGGCAAATCAATATAGGCCCTTTATCCTTCCCCAATCCGACGGTCCATAAATGATCTTGTATTTTTAATAAAATTGTCATGAGATCTTCACAAAATCAACGACCGAAGTTGTCATCCTCGTACACCCCTGTGACTTCACACCAGTCTCCGCCGTAGACCACCATCCGCTGCCTGCCGGAATTCGCTCACGGCGGCGGCGAGCTTCCGTTTCCAGCCAAACATACACCAAAATGTTCCTCTTCTCCTCCTCTACTCAAATCCTCAACCCTCTTTCCCCGAATCCCATCAGAATTTTCCAAATCTTCAGAACCCTAGCGCCGCCTTTGGGTTCTCCTGTGGTGGCACCACCCCCAAACGACCCCATACTCACACCCTAACTTCTCTTCACCCCCCACTCCCAAAATCCCTAACTAATTCCCCTCAAACAGTCCCCAACTTTCTTGAATTTCAAATCACAAAGGCAAAACCCTAACGGTTCCAAACTGCTCCAAATTGATGCTCCATAATCCCCTGACGTTCTTTAGGATGAACTCAATGTGGAAGACTTTCCAAATCTCGAGCTTAGGAATTAACAAAAATGGCAGAACCCTAATCAGTGAGTTTTTGTTTTTATTGTTATGTTTTGTTTGGTTTTATTCGAGTGATTGGTGTTTGTTTTTGGCCACGCTTTATTCATGATTACTGATTCTGATTTTGATTTTTAATTTTGTGACTATCTCTCTTCTTCTTCACTAATTGCTAATAACGATTAGGTTAAATCATGTTAATCCTTCTGGTTATGACGGTTGAAACTTTGGCTTAATATCTGTTCATAATTCATAACTGAACATGTTAGATTTTGTTGGCTAAGAGATTAGACAGTTTTTATTTTCTAACTTGTCAGAATGTTGTTAGCCTTGTCATATTATTTTGATTTCTAAAAAATATTAGTTTAGGAGAGATTGGTTATAGCTGAAATTTGATAGTTAGTTTAATTCAGTAATTGCATCAATAATCCTTAATTAGTTTTAAATTCATTAGTAAAATTAGCTAGTATTGCTTAGCTTAGTCGATTTGGTTATGGTTGATATTGGTAATTGGGTAAATGGAGACCAAGAAAGGGTTAGTAATTTCAGAGGGTTTAAAGGGTAGTTTGGGCATAGGAAAAGGGTAGGTTTAATAGTAAATTTCAAGATGAGGTAAGGGTAGTATAGGAATTGTAGTGGGTATGGAATCTTCTAGAATGGGCTTTAATGTAGATTTTAATAAAATAGGTATAGTAACTTGTAATACAAGTAAGAAAAATAGAGGGTTAAAAAGAAATAAAAGAGGGACTAATAGTGCAAACTGAAAATCTGAGGGCTGCCCCATCTTTGCCTATATAAAGCAGCCCCAATACCTTAATAAATAAGTTTTGGAGACCCAAAAAACTCCCCCAAATTCCTCTCTGCAGATCTAGCTTCAAATTTTGAATTTCAAATCACTAGAAGTTCAAAAATTCACCTTAAGTTCTAAATTCTGCCCAAAAATCCAAAAAAAAACAGAAAATATCCAAAAACACATAAAAACTATAGAAAAAAAACGGTTCTATGGTAAGTCTAAAAGTTCATCAACTGATCTGCCATCATTAAAGCCTAAGGATCTAATTGTTGAAGCTTTAGGGATTAGTTTTGAGAGTGATCGAGTTAAATCTGAGGCTGTTTTGGTTTGCCCTGCTTGTTGCTAGTCGTTTGCCTTTCTTCCTGGGTTGTAGCAACATATTTTGCTTGGTTTTCAATCCATCTTATTACTGTGTGGTTGCTGGATTATATTGGCTGAAGCTTTGCATTGCTTTATGCTGCTGTAGCTGACCTCCATTTTCTCATCTTAAATTCTGATTTCCAGGTAAATTTTCAGCCTCAAATGATGTGAAAGGATTAAATCGACAAGTGTATTTGATTCGTTGAAGAGATGACCTGTTGATGTTATTCTATGTAAATAGCCTGCTAGAAAATGCATGTTGAGGGTTGGAACACGTTCTGATCTGTAAAAATTGAACTATACAGACTTTTGGATTTGTATGAGATAATTGCAATTCTAGTATAATCCGTGCTAATCATCTAGAGCTTGTAATGGTCTACTCGCTAATACAACTTCCTGACTAGATGATTAGCAGATGTGATAATACAATTGCTGTAAATCATTTTAGTTGTTCTCAAGTCAAATATCCAAGTCCAGCATGTTAAATAAGTTCCATGTATGATTTGCTTGCCAGAAGAAGTTTCAGAATGTTTATATCATGCCTAGTTGCACGTTTCTTTCATTAAGCAAACGTAGCAATTGTGTTTTGTTCATTTCAGATAGTCAGTCCATAACAGTCATTGTTTTGGGGTCAAAAACATACATGCCAAATAAAATGAATTGCTTCAGTTAATCAGTGTAGAACGTAAATCATAACGTGCAATTGTTAATCAATTCTGTGTTCCCCATTGAGTGCATTCGTTACCCAATTGTTAATCAACTCTGTTAGCCATTGCAATTTGGACTGTGAGGACCTCATTGGGCTCAATTTCATTCGAAGCCCATCTGTATCTCTGTAGTGCATCCAAGGTTGGGTTGTACCCAATCAATAGCCAGACTCTTGTTTACTAATGTTGGGCCCAAGCGCTTGGCTCAAAGTCTAGCTATATTTGAGTGTAGTTGAGACCTCTAATTCATTACCTGATGTTTAAGCACCTGAAGTCTAGTATAAAACTGAGTTCTCGAGTTAAGTAGCGGGTTCAAATTAGGAGGTCTATTCCTTTTGTTTGAATCCGGACTTGAACTTGGGGCCCGAAGTTATCTTTAATTTTAATTAAGTAGGACCTTTTCTTTTCTTTTAGATACAAAAAACAAAAATAGAAAAATTTAGTTTGCTTTAGGTTGAGCCTCGCCAAATAAATCACGGGGCCTTCATCAATTACTTAATTCAAAATACTTAGTATTCGGGACGTGCCGTTTAGCGAATTTCACGGCCTCCCACAAAGATAAAAAAACGTTAGTCGCTTTAGGCGCGTTTTAATAATCTTACCTTCATAAATACGAGTGTGCATTTCATGCGACCCAAATCCAAATTCAAAAAACGTTGAATAAGAATGTGTCGAGGATCCGAGTGCATTTCATGTGACGTGATCCGAAAACACGTTCTTAAACGACGTTCATTTTCTTAAATAAAATAACTAAAGCGGTAATTAATTCTCAAATTGCACAAATAAGATAACATGTATAAAAATCAAATTTAGCAAAATATAGCAGTTGAGCGACCGTGCTAGAACCACGGAACTCGGGAGTGCCTAACCCCTTCTCCTGGGTTAATAGAATTCCTTACCCGGATTTCTGGTTCGCGACTATAATACAGAGTCAAACCTTTTCCTCGATTCGGGATTCAAAACCGGTGACTTGGGACACCATAAATCTCCCAAGTGGCGACTCTGAATCTTTAATAAAACGAATCCCGTTTCGATTGTCCTTTAAGTGAAAAAACTCCTTTTATTATACCCTTCACGGGGTGTAGCTTCGGAAAAAGGAGGTGTGACAGCTCCCTGAAGGATTCACATAGTTGGCACGAAGCCCAAACATGGCAATTGGCCCAAATTATGATGATAACAAGTAGTTTCAGTCAAATACGTAGTAATTTCATCAATCGGGACGGACCAAGTCACAATTCCCAATGGTGCTCTACCCCACGCTCGCTATCCGGCGTGCAAGTCACCTCAATACAGCACTATGATGTGCAAATCCAGGGTTTCAAACCCTCAAACTATCATTTACAGTCATTACTCACCTCGAACCGGTGAAATCTCTAGCTCGTGATGCCTTTGCCCCACAAATCGGCCTCCACGTGCGTCGAATCTAACCTAAATCAGAGCGAATACATCACAATATGCTAAGTGAACAATACCCAATCGAAAACAATCAAAAAATAGCAAAAATCTCGAAACTAGCAAAATCCGAGCCCCGGGCCCACTTCTCAAAAAATTACAAAATTTACATCACCGGATTCCTCGTCTCGCCACGAGTCCATACATACCAAATTTACCAAAATTGGAGTCCATTTGGCCTTTCAAATTCCATTTTTAAATTACCAATTCTCAAGCCCTCATAATCTCGTGTATTTAGGCCAAGGAACTTACCTCCAATCAATCTTCCTTGAATCCCTCTTCAATTTATCCCAAAGAGCTCTCAAAATCCTCAATAATGGTAGAAAAATGACTTAAGTTCGCGGATGAAATATTTTAAAAACCCTTCTGCCCAGTTATAATTTCCTTCTATGCGATCTCATACAAGCCATTGCGATCGCATAGCACAAAAATATTAACCTCTGATTTAACCCTATGTGATCGCATAAGGGACCCCGCGATCGCATTGACCAGACAACTTCAACTGTGCGATCGCATATACATCATTGCGATCGCATTGAACAAAAATCCAGGCTCCAAATTTTCCTCTGTGCGATCGCACCACTGCCACGCGATCGCATAGCACAAATGACCATGCCCCCAAAATCCTTCTATGCGATCGCAGCCCTACTTATGCGATCGCATAGAACAAATGTCTACAACACTGATCTGCAATTTTCTGCACAGCCCAAGCCTTAGAAAAACTTCCGTTAACCATCCGAAATCACCCCGAGGCCCCCGGGACCTCAACCAAATGTACCAACATATCCTAAAACATCATTCAAACTCGTTCCAATCATCAAAAACATCAAATCACATCGGATTCAAGCCTAAGTTCTTCAAAAACTTCTGAAATACGCATGTGATCAAAAACCCAACCAAATCACCTCCGAATAACCTGAAATTTTGCACACACATCCAAAATCACCTAACGAAGCTATTGCAACTCTAGGAATTCCATTCCGACCCTCGGATCAAAATCTCACCCATCAACCAAAATTCGCCAAGATACTAACTTCGCCAAGTCAAGCCTAATTCTACACCGGACCTCCAAAATCAATTTCGATCGCACTCCTAAGTCACAAATCATCCCCCGAAGCTAACCGAATCTACGAAAATCACATCCAAAACAAGCCTTCCTTAAAGAGAATAAGTGCCTCATTTCTACCAAAACCAATCTGAATCAACGATAACACACCAAATACTGATAATGAAACATGAAGAAGCAAAAAACAAATGGGGGAAACGGAGCGGTAACTCATGAGACGACGGGTCGGGTCGTCACATCCTCCCCAACTTAAACCAACGCTCGTACTCGAGCGTACCAAGAGTTTTCCAAGAAGGCAACCAATAGCTGAATAACCTTTCCAAGCATATACCTGGGGTGATCCCACGTCACCCTATCTCATATAGGTCCGACAACACAACATAGCTGAAATCACCCAATCCAGTCTAGCCCATAAATCATAGAACTACATTTTCACTTCTGAAACCATCAATACGATCAAAACCTCACACCTATACTTTGAATAGTCCCGAACCAGCTGTAATAACCCATACTTGCAACCTCAGGTGAAATCATATAATATACTACATAATCCAAGCACTCGAAACGATAACTTCTATTCACAGTAGTTACCCACAACAACCATATACCGATAGAAAACCTCTTATTTAGCTAAAGTCTCATTCCAACACTTTCATATACTGCCAACGATAAATGAAACACGCAGAAAACCGTAACCATTTCTCAGATCAACCATTCATGAAGCCACTTCCCCTTTGACTAATACCATAACAGATTTCTGAGCCGAACCTCGATATTATCCTTCCAACAAGCTGAAATCAAATCTGTTCGTATTCTTTAATGAATCCAACGATCACCTCGAATCCAACACACCTCTCTGGTGATATGACACCTCAACACAGGCCTAAGCCACAACTTGCATAATACACGCACCAATGAGGTACGGTCTGAACATACTCAAATCATGACAAATGACTCAAACGAAAGAGTTGTACCTCAAGCTCATCAGTACCATTACAACACAAGGCTGAGACCCCGTCTCACATCATGGAAATAGAATACATGAATCTACCCTGAAGGGTCATACCCCCGCGTGGCCTTGCCACAATGTGCGATCCTACCCAAATACTGTTACACATGAAACACCTCAAGTCGCCGTGCTCAAAACCAACATCCACGCATAATTTGATATCTGAAACCAAAGCAATTCATTACACCCACGGTAAAACAAATAAAATACAACACGCAACCCGATAAGCCATAACCAATACTCCATTTACCGAGCAACACTCAATTACTCTTCCCACTCGACTTTCTCTATGAATCCTCAATAGAA